>SMSQ01019491.1:10608-23507 GCA_019453375.1 Ctenoplectra terminalis | reverse complement strand
TTTTTTTTTTTCACGTTCCTCTCGCTACAGCAAGGATTAATCAGCTTGCGACTAATATTTAGAGATCTACTTACAACCTGGGTAGAGGAGCATGCAATACTTTGTACCGTATATGTACATACGTTTGTGTTACTAGTGTATAAGGCTCATCTCTTACTCGTGTGCACCTTTATGTTCATAAATGTGTATATTTCTCTGTTTTTTTCTTTTTTTTTTTCTTTTTTTTTGTGTATTCGATCGATAACGAACAGCGCATCTTGCCACTCGAATGTATATATCGACGAACGATGTCGTTAAACTTTTATGATATTAAACCTTTATGTGAATAGATGTCATTTTTTGTGGAAATCACGGCAGCATTTTGTTATTTGTTCTTTTTGCTCAAGTTTCACCTGTATCGTATCATGTATCGTCCAACCCTTACTGTAAATACTACAGTTCGCCCAAAATCGATCGGTTGCTCAAGGCCATTTCACCATTTACGAATGAACACGTAATTCCATCTTTTGTGACTTTACGTCTTTCAACTGTGAAAGCGACAAACTTTCGAGTTATCGAATTTAATAGTATTCTAAAATGCATAGACTGGATTGATAAAATTTCATAAGAAAATTATATCTTGAATTGTGTACTTTTTACTTATACATATTTGTTTAGATTCAACTAATGAATAGCATCGAAGCGTGTCAAACTTACGTTTTAAACGTCTTGGGTTTAATTTTTTATCATAGTAATATTTTTTTCTCTCTGCACTCACGCGTGTAATCTTTTTCCTTTTATGTTCGAGATGTTGTACATTATATACGATCAATTGCGTGTGAAGTGTAATTTCTTCAAATAATGGAGTCAAAACAATTAGAGTTTAAAAAGACAAAATAAAGAACTAATTCAATTCTAGTTATCCGACATTTTGCTGTTTCTAATAAAACATTCAGTCTAAATTATGAATTATAAACTACACTTACCTTCCAGTAAAATGATTAGTGTATTAGTATTGTATATATTTTTTTTATCGTATAAAGTACCAAATGAAATAATATTTCTTTCAACGATGAGCTAATTTTTTTCTAATTTAAAGTAGATAAAACAATTGCATTAAAATCTTTGAGCGAAGGAGTATGTAATCCGTGTGTACGCGAAGATTTACACCTAAATGGCCTTGAGTGACTGCTTGATTCTGGATAGACTCTGATCCACTGTTCATCTCCAACCTTTCCCAACACCTATCGTCTATTTTTTTTTTCTTTTTTTTTTCTTTTTTTTGTTCACTTTCTGATTCTTTGTTCACACTCGTGCACATTAGTCTGTGTACATATGCATACTAGTTTTAGAGAGAAAAAAAATGCACCTCACACGCCTGTGGCAACCCTCACTAGTAGCTCACATGTCGTAGTACCATAGTTCATGCCATGGTGAGTACATTTTGTTTTTAACTCCATCAGAATACGCGCGAGTCCGATATTGAATGTCAATTATTATCATCCGTCGAATGTGCTTTCGATCGAATACAACATACACTAGCCATTGTTTTTCGTTTTAACACATTGCGATTCGTGGAAATCACAAAGCTGTATTCCATACCGGACTCGAGCGATTAATCGATGAGCTGTAGAGTTTTTGTGCTTTTGTTGCATGCCTGCGTTTGCGATGTCTACGTGCCTTGCTTGCTTCGCTTTGACTTGACTAATGATAATACTATTAATCAATTACTTCCTGTTCTAGTTTCAAATCGTTTAACGAAAGTTTTAAAATAATTCAAATATTTCTTGCATCGATGATACTGAAAACGTAACGTTGGTACGAAGATATAGGAGCCGAATAATAAGTAAAATAGTATTCTACGCTAAATCTCAACTGTTGGTGATATTTTTCAGTAGCAATTGTTCTCGAACGTTTCCAACCAAATGTATATAATATGCGTAACAGTAGCATCAAACAAATAAATGTCTAACCAGTAGGAAAACTGAACGAGTCTCGTTTAAAAAGCTTGTGAACGATTTCCTTAGAACCTGCAAAACTGTCTCACATTAATCATTAGATGATTGAAAGTAATCGAGTCAAAAACCTAGCCGTGTCAAACGCAAACAAGGATAATTACTAATTGTTTTGTTTCAGACAATACAGTCTTGGCAATAGACTCGGTGCCTCCTCATGGAATAGTTCAACCACCGCCTTATATTTCGCCCCCTAAGCCCGAAGACTGTCAAAAGGATAAAATCCACGAGATCCTGAAGGATCCTCCCACGTCTCAGAAGATAAAAACGCAGTGCGAAAAGCAACAGAGCTATGGACGTCAAACAGCCCACCCGACGAAAATTTACGCCCAAGATCCGCGGCAGAATATTTACGATAATAAGTTGTTTGAACAGAATAACGTCTCGAGCTGCAACGACTTCCAGCGCGTCTGCGATCAACGTCAAATCGTGCACATGCGAAATGCGAGAAACCAGCAATACTACATGTCAGGAAAAGACGTCAATCAACAATTTTACACGCTGCCATCGAGAAGACCGCAGAGGGACGTCGAACCACCTCGTAGCGTAACACCGGATATCACGAGGGGTCTTGGACGTGGTTCGTTGAGTACGATGCACGTGCTCGCGAGGCATGGCCAAAAAGCGATAATAGAACAGGACTCTAATCGATACGGTTCTCAGGTAGAATTAAGTAGAAGGAGCTTGGAGAGTTTTGAGACAGAGAACAGGCTGATGCAAAAACAACACCAACCACCGATTGTGGATATCAGAAACAGGTTGGTAAAGGGATAAACATGTTTTTAACTACGAAGATTCCTGTTTTGGGAACCAGACTAGGTAAACGGTTTAATCCTTTGACGAAGATATTTATGTATTTTTTATATAATTTGTGTTGTTTTTGAAATAACGAGTTCTATAAGCGATATAGAAATTATTGTATGAAACTACGGCATATTTAAAATCAAGTAGCTGTTTTATATTGGAAGCGATGCTTATTTGGTGTACTTTATAAGTATTTAAATAAAAGTATACGCTTATAGATTTTTGTTCTTTGTTATTGAGGCGAGCAACCGAATAAGGTAAATGTGAAGAAAAAAGCAAGAAATAAAGTAAGAGTACAGTAGAGTTAAATGCTAAAAGTTATGCTGGAATCAAATTCTGGAAGATCTTGATTTATTATTCTAATGGCCATATAAATAATAGTGCAGCAACATGTATAATTCAAAATTGTGGGTTTATAGTTTTTACAGAGGTATAAACTTTCATTTAATTCGTTTAAATTATTGTTGGAAATAATTATTTCATTATTTCTCCATTTTAAAAAATTTAACAGCTATTACTCTTCACAAAAGTTTAAATACTTTTCTCGTTTTTTTTTTTAAGTAATTTTTGAACGTGATGTACTAGTTATCATTTTAATTAATTATTTAATATTCAGAATTAGTAGTTCTTCATTTACGCAATGCGTTTTGTGCAATAAGGTGATTTTATTTTTGTATTTTATTTTGTATTGGTACATAATTTTATGCTCTTGTAATTTAAAATATTATACATCTCTAAATAATTGTATATTTTATTATATAAAATCCATTGAATAGTACAAAATTTGAAAAGGGAATTTTGAATAATATTAAAATATTCTATTACATTCTTTTGAAGAAGGAAACATATAAGTTCGTGTTGAACGAGTATTGATAGTCACATCTCGGAAATAAATGAAGATATTAGACATTATTACGTATCAAATTAAATTTATTTTTTGAGAGAAATAATATGACATAAATAAAGTCATAAATAACATCATTATAAGAAACAAAAGCGAATTTCATTTTTAATTGATAATATGTCACATTCATGACTGACCTTATATCTTTTCGAAATATAAAACACTTTGACGTGTATTTATTAAACATAAACACTACAACTGTCGAAGTACTCAAAATGCTGGGTTTATAATTTCTTATAACGGTGCATTGTTTATTTAGGATTTACCGAGATTTTTTGATAAAAATATGGATAAAGATTTATTCTCCTTATATCATAGATATATTTTCCATATACCTATCACTTGAATTTCTTTAGTACAATATGGTAGGGTAGATCGAGGCGAATCGAATTATTTCTTTCGATAGTTAAAAAATAATAATTAAAATTAAAAAGTTAACTTTTCATTACAAACTCGTGATTAATACCCATTTAATTTAAGCATTAATAACAACACATTTTTTTTAACTTAAAAATCTTTTTCTTTTGCCGAATTCTTATTTTGATGCGATTCGCCCTATACTTCGCCCTACACCTCGGTTTACCGAATACTTCAATCATCGATTATTCTAGTATCTAATAGAAAATTCACTGTCACGATTTCAGTTAAAATGTAACGCTTAAATAGATTGCGTTCAGCAATCACTTTCATCTCTTCTACGGTGTCATTCGTCAAAGGGTTGAAACAATACCAAACCTCTCAAAGCTCCCTAACAAATCTAACAAATGCCCAGTTCACGTTTGTTAATGTCAAACATAATAAACACATCTGAAAGCATCAAAGAGAAAACACTGGAAGGAATTCGTTCTAAATGAAACTTTGTTTTCTTTACCTAGATTCGCAACACCATTAGGGCTGACAGCGCTTGGATATCGATTCTTCGCGTCCTCGCCTGTTCGTGATCCCGTTACGAAGTCTCCTAGTGCTGATGCGTTAAAGTACAATCCAATTTCCCCGATCGGGCACGGCTATGGCAATAGTTTCAAGTCGTCCACGCCAACCGGACGCAGTATGCCAACTGTTGCCGAACGTTTGGCTCTAACTGCCAACAGCAATTGTTCGTCGCCAATGCCGAACTCCGGAAGAAGTACACCCGTCCAAAGTTCGTCCGGTAGGAGCACGCCGACGAATCTGATCCTTTCGCCTACGAAGAGCACTATGTCCAACGAGGAATTGTTCGCCGCGATTCACAAATCGAAGAAAAGACTGAACATTAAGGACGACAGTGAGAATCTCTCTCCCTACGGATCGACAAATTCGTTGGTGAAGATGATGCCTGGAAATAGAAATAGTTGGAGCTCGGAATTGCAGAAATCCCCGATGGTACGTTGGAAAGTATGAGAGAAATTGTTTGAAAGCAATCGAAAACAAGCCGACGCATGGGAAACCAAGTTTTCGCAAGTTGACGTTAACCGTTAACTGCTTATAAAGATTTATTATACTTATCTATCGAATTTTTTTTTTTTTTTTTTGGTGCAACGATAGATGCAGAAATTACTTTTTGGTTTATCTGCAGAATGACATTTGCAACAATGATACCCAGTAATTCATATAACGATGTAAGCAATTAGGTTGGCTAATAAGTTGGTGCGGTTTTCAGCGATAATTGTCTTCCCGCGCTTTGAAATCCAACTAAATTCAGTTCGAATCTTAAGAACAGAAAGTGACTTAGCAGTTAAAATTGACAATACATTATTGAATAAAAATATTTCCTTTTATAAAGAAGGAACAAAAATTGCTTTTTATTTACATGTTAAAACGCGCATAAACTTTTTGGCTAAGCTAATACGTTATGCGGATCGTTAAATGTACAACACAACGCAAGCAAGTTCTTGTTCTTTACTTAATAATTGATTCACACACTTTCACAATATATATTCTTATATCCACACGTTGTTTCTTTCTTTATTTTACTATTTCTTTCACTCGATCCGAACAAACTATGCAGACATGTTTAGGACACAGTCGGTCATGACTATCCAAAACACTCGGTCCAAATACTTTTCTCTCATTTCTACCACTCAAAACTCAATCACACGCTATAAACTGTAAGAAACATTCATACGAAATTCCTGTTCCTATTTCAATTTTATCGATCATTTGTCAGAATAATAAAATGTTTGTTGTACTATTGTACGTAACTTTAATAGCCAGGAAAATTGTGTTATAGGTGCAATATTTCACGAAATCATTTCTTAACAGTACAATAATGATATTATGAAAAATTGAATTTTCCGTTTTATGAAACCACAGATGATTTAGAAAGTTTTAATAATCTAAATTTTAATAAATTCTCCTAATATGCTGTTTAGTGATTGCCAGTCATTGAAAACTGATGCAACATGTTAGTTACACATGCACTGTTTCAAGTTCTTGAATTTTATTTTTTAATACCAAAACTTACAAACGTAAGTCAACTTGTTATCAACGAAGGTTACAGTAGCTTAAAATCACCAGAAAAGTTATTAATTGACTTAGACAATTGATTCCATACATTGGCTGATAGATGAATACTACATATATCTACGTAAACACATATACTTTACTACTGTTGTATTACTAATTTAATTCAACTAAATCAGTAAATGAAAACTATTTTGTTAAACTTCTAATATTTATTAGAATTATCTATTTAGATTAATCACATTTATTACTTTCAAATTCCATTAAAATTTAATTTCACCAGTTTTATATTATATTACTAAGATAAACAAACTAATTGCAACTTTATTTCAGGTAACACAAAACGTTCAACCATCATCTCCTGCCACTTCACGATTAGACTTTAAACGTCTGCTCCTTCAACAGAGTGTAAAAGCCGGACCCACTAGGCCCTCCGCGGCAGAGCAACTGAAGCTATCGCGACAGCAATGCCAGCAGCAACAATCGTCGTCGAACATCCAGCAAACCACTTCGTTAGCCAAGGTCCTGAGTCCTCGCTCGATCTGGAGGTTTCAGACGCCAAGAACTGACGTGCTCTCGTCTACGATAATCGAAGACACCGCGGCCGAGGAGAAGGCTATGAAACCTTCACCGGAGAACACTTCCCCCGTCTCAAGATTGAACGCAAGACGGCAATTGGACCTCTGTACCGATTTCCCTGAAAACTTACGCGTAGCCGATTTCGGAGGCAACGATTCAAACACGTGTAACGACAGGTTGCCGCTGAACATCGCAGAAGCTTCAGATTCGAAACTCGCGAATGAATCGTTCAGTAGAAACGTTCAGATACAAGAAGCATCAATGGAGAATGCCGTGGGGACCAGTAACAACAGTCGTCTAACTAGCGTTTCCGTTCCAAGTACATTACCGTCCGTTTCGAACGCTTCAGACCCGCATTCGCAGAACAAAGCCGTGAATTCAGCAACGACACAGTATCCGTCGAACTGTTCCCAACTCACTCCTTCGTGCCAGCAGGCGATAACCGCGTTCGAGTCGAGAAGGATCAGCAATCAGTTGGCCAGAGCTCAGTTCTTGGCTAGCACACCGACCATTGCCAGCCAGGGCCACAATACTTACGTGAGAAAGATATTCCGCGCAAGGTCCGAATCCCCTCAAAATTCCGCGATACAAAACGTCTCGCGCAGTCCTAGCGTTCCAACGCTGGAAACCGCTCTGTGATCGTGAGACATGTATCGCTTGATTGCGCCAGAAATATGAGCTATTCAGAACTAGAGTATTCATTGTCTTTTTATTGTTTGCATTTTGCAAATGTGTAATTGGGCTCTATAGTAGTGTAGAATTGTATTGTTTATGAACTGGCATTCCTTTTATTGAATATTGTTATCGCTTTTGATACAATACAATGAATTTTCAAACAGTTTTATCGTATTTTGCTCTGTTTCTTACATCTGGTTCTCAAAAACTCACATTTAACGAAGGTTCTGCCACAGATACAATTGAAAAGCGTGACCGAAGACGTAGGGATAATTGAATATAATAAAATAGGTGACCGTCTTAACCAGAATTTGATTACGGCATCATAAGTTCGACGAGCTTCGAAAGGACAATAATTTATTACTAGCATGATGACGGAGTTAAATTAGTATTATACAGTATTTGATTGCTTCATTGACACGAAAGTAGCAAGTTGAAACAATGAAAGTTGAACAATTGCATAGAATCGAGAATAATAGTACTTATGAAATATTATATGTCTAAAACCGAAGATCTTTATCAATTTTGTACTCCTATAAATTTACTCTATTAACGTACACAACGCGAATTCGCTGAAAGCAATAAGTCTCAATACAAATAATCCTTTCGATAATTTAGATAGTAATATATTTACATACATTTTATGCCTTATCGACTGTATCGAAGATGATATAGTGGAGGAAAACTAATGACGATTATATAAAATAATGACTATTATAAGCGTTTGTACATCAGCAACTATTTAAGAGTAATCATTTTTATTGATAATGTTCTTGCATTTTACCATTATTCTATCCACTTAATTATCGACACATTCATTGTTCGCCTTCTTTTTCTCCAATGAACAATATGTATTATAAGACTTACTGTTTCTCTTTTATCTTTTTTTTTTTTTCTTTTTCATAGAAACGCGTCACTGGAAGTTCGTAATCACTACTCAGTATCTTAGTGAAATTTATTCTTAAGATATTAATTTATTCTTCAGAAGTACACCCCATCAATTTCCTAAGCACGTGTAACAGGATTTTGTAAATAGCACACAATATTGTAATTACAATGAACGCATTCTGCTTTAAAAATCAATCGCTTGCTTGTCTAGTCGGAGTAGATTGTTATCCAAAATTACGAATAATCTTCAGAGTCTTTATTACTCAGAATTGTGTAAACGAGCGTGTAGAAATTGTATTATCGCGAGTCGGCATATAATGAAAATTAAGCTTTACGATTATTGGGTGGTGAATAGTAATATATTCAGAGAAGATTAACGCGTACAGTAACGACAGAGTTGCCTTAATTAAATTATTGTAAGTTATGCCACAACGCTCAGCCGAGCATTCGCAAATTTACGAATGATGACGTTAGATTGTAAGCTGAACGTGTTTTGTACTTTGCTCAGAATAAAAAACAGAAACATACTTCATCAAAACAGGATTGGTTATGCATGTTTATTTTCCGTCAAAATCCTTGCATTCATTTATTATAAAATTATATTTTAAACACATTTATTGCCGCATTATAAACAAAATCTAAGTCGTTCCTTTATGAACAGGTAGCGATGCTGTTTTTACTTAATTCTAATATCCTTAACTTGTTATATCCTTTTTCAAATTTAACCTTTCACATTTCAAACTTAATTTGTTACATATAAATTCAACCATTTATAAATCAAGTTTACTCTTTTGCAAATCAAATTTACACTTCACAGAAGACGTAATATTTCCTTGATTGCAGCAATAAACTAATTCAAGAATTAGTACTGCAACAAATAATTGCGCACCCTACAGTTAATTAAAATATCTTATACTAATTTCTTCGGAGATTATTTCAAAAAATGGAAGAAGATAATGTTGAGAAAGTGTAGTTAATTTCGGACAACGTAATCCTCCACAAATAGTACATACTATGTTATTGATCACCACTTTTAAGGTACGAAAAGACTTAATGTTGGGTTATTCAATAAGTTAATTTTGATTTTTAGTATTAAAAAAGTATCTATTTTTTCCAAAAACTAAATATAAATTAGTTAATAACAGATTCGCTTTCATGGATTACAATCTCCTTCTAATGTTCAGCCAGCTTCTGTATATCGCAGTTAAAACATTGTTGTTATTTAATATTGAAGAATTAAACCGATAAACTTTGGATGGTGTTCATTACTAGGACTTCTCCGCTCCCTTCTTTGATTCATAATCGTGTATACTTATATTATTGTTCGTCTCTATTAATAATCAGCTTTGAGAATAGACGATGTTGCTCTCAAAAATTGTAAGGGATGACCAGAGTTATAGAGTAGGACGTCGAATTTTGTTGCTTTCAGTTAAAATATAAGACAATGAGACGAGTTGATTTTGGAACTAAACTCGATTTAAGTTCCAGTGTATAATTTTCTCGTTTCGGTTTCAAATTGTTATGCAATTCTTTTTTAAGAATGAATAAGTATAGAGTAAGTCCGGGATAGTTCGACCACTTTTTGGAAAAAATATTTTCAATAAGTTGATTAATTGGAAAGTAAATGATTCTGCAGTTTTCAGAGTTTGAATTTGCTGGCAAACGCCCGAAGCTTCCACTTTTTAAATTATTAATTGTTTAAGTTTAGCTTATTTAAATAATATATACATAAGTAAGTATTAATTTGTTTAAAGTTATTAAAAATATAGTCATTGTTGTTTTTAAATTTACAATAAGTCCGGGATAGCTCGACTATTTTTTAAAAAGAAGCCATTGCTTTGTTGGTGTTTTACATTTTTGTTGGTTTGAGTAAGTTAAAGCAGCGCATAAGTAAAATAGAATATATATAAATCATACTTCACGACATATTAAAATATTTTTTTCAGTTTTTAATCAAGAAATATCAACATTCCAAATGGACGGTCTCGCCCGCATATTCGAGTTACAGCAACCAGCCATTTTAAATACTAAATAATATAGCTTATACAAAATATAATAACAAGAGAAAATTAGTTGGTATGTTGATTTTTCTTCAATTTTACACATAAACCAGTAACGTTCTCATGCTTGGAGCATCCAACATGAAACAACGTCCACACCTTACACGTTTAACGCAATCCTCGCTTGCGAAGGTTTCGAAATAGTTTTTTTTAGTTTTAATTTATAATACATGTACGGTTTTGCGACAATTGTCAGTACGAGAATAGTAATAAGCCAATTAATTTGTTTTATTTTGAGATATATTGATACTAGCCAATCTCTTCCGGCAGTCGTACTATCCCAGACTTACACTGTTTAGTAACCTTAAACAAAAATTACAAAGTTTCTCATATAGAAATTTCAAAACCGTTTAGAAATAAATAACACCGTAAATCTGAAAAGACGTAACAAGCACTTAATATAAACAGTTATGGATTATACCGAAGAAAACGTTTCATATATTTATAACTTACAAAATTCAAGTACTTCTTTAGCAATGTAAGTTCTACTATAGTTCGATCAGTAGTTTTATCTTGCTAAACTTAAAATTTCATCTTTTATCGCGTGTATGTCATCTATTATGATTCCAATGTACTTGACACACCAAAGAATGTTCCATTGTAAAAACGTTCGTAAAGTTTCGATATAAAGTGAAATGCTTTCAATTCGTGCAAGTATATCGATTTGTACCACTATAATCTCAATAGGCAATAATAAGAGATAAACTGTGCATGACAAACAGTAATACATACGTTCCAGTTTTTGTATGGATAAGATCAACAAATGGAAATTTTTAACAAAAATTTTATCAGCGTTATCGGTTCTTATTCTCATTGGATACAATTGTTTTATCCAATTAACGTTATATCTTTAGCGTGACATTAAAAACAAATATGAAATTTATATTTAACACTAGAACTACCGGCGATTAAAGTAGACTTATTTGTACCAAAGAAATCAAAATGATAGGTGTTTGAAAAAATATCTATAATAAGTGTAACAATTCTTTGTACATATTTTGTACAAAAAATCATGGAAAATCCTCAAAAACACATCATTGTAAATTTATAAAATTTCTAGAAGAAATTGTGAACCAGTCATTTCGACTGGTTCGGTAGTTCTAGTGTTAATACCTCGCGCAGCTTTCAAAACATATTGGAAAAATACTTCTTAGATACTATTTTATCTTTAAAGTGTCTTGTTAATCACGCCATTAATTTCCTTATTCTAAAGTATTATATTTACCTGTAACACTATTTCGTTTTGTTATTTATAGAGATGACGTTAAATAATGACAGATTCAATTTTACTATAACGGATTAAAATTGAGGTTAAGATCAGATAGTACGAGATTAAAGTATTAAGCTATCTGGAACGTTTGTTCTGATTTCTTACACGTGGATATTGTTTGCATACGTCGGAACGGAAACGAATCCTTTTATAAGTTCTCGTTAAAGAATGATATGAAAATTCATAAAAATATTTCTTGCAGCCGGAGAAACTGAAAGAAACAATTAAAAACAAAAGTCTTTTATCAACATAGTGTGATGTTTTATATCTTTATGATCACTTGCTGAACATTGTTAGAGCTTGGTCAGGATGTGCTATCTTACTCACTATATTTACCAGATATTCTTTCCAATTACCATTTATTTCCATTAATACAGAAAAACTCTGCACCACCACATATTTTAGAAACTATATACAGTACTTTTAAAATAGACAATGCTATAATGTTCGAATTAAGTACTTCAAACATTCCCTGCAGGGACAAGTCGCTTTTGGACATAGATTCCGTTTCTGTTCTTGTTTTCGTTTGCATCCTACTTCTGACAATGCTACATCCTACCAATGTTGCACTTCGGTGCTTCCTCATTATTCACAGTATATGTTTATTTCACGAATTACAAAGGTAAAAGAATAATATATCGGAAAGAAATCTCTGTATTATAATCAAGATCCGGATATAATCGAGGATAGAATCAGGAAATTTCATTAAATCGATAATCTCGTCGTCCTCAAAGAAGGATCGTTTTCCTATTTCCTTAATTCTGGTATGACACAAATAGGCATTGGTCATTCCGCTCGGTATTCACACGGTACTCGTAATAATATTTAAAGTATACCTAACATCTTATGAGACCTTGTGTTCTATGTTCTGAAATACCGACCGTGTAAAAAATCAGACGTTCTGTCACAGACGAGGTATAAAATAGACCTATCATCTTACGGGACTTCGTGTCACACGTTCTGAATAACCGACCGTGTAAAAAATCAGAGTTTTGTTGTGTCCTCTACGATTTAGAGTGCTGAATTTGGGAATTATATACAGTTGAACCGCCAAAGCTGGTAAAATCACATATGTAACAAAAGGTCCTCTTTCGTTAAATTCTCATTCGCCATATTTGTTGCGCTGTTGCCACTTTTCTCCTGACCCGAGCCATGCGACTGCCTTTGATTGATAGATCGCAAATCAATGGAATGAGTGTAAGCTGCCGAGAAAGGGCATAGCCAGTTAAGGGGGTCAAAAGTGCCCCTAAACCGAATTCGACTTGCGATGGATCATTCGATAG
>SMSQ01019490.1:0-10857 GCA_019453375.1 Ctenoplectra terminalis | reverse complement strand
AAAAAAAAAAAAAAAAAAAAAAAAAAAATTGTAAGTGTCTACAATTTTTTAGTTTCAATCCGCTTCGTTCTAAAATAAAAGAAGTTATTTCAATTGAAGAAAATACAAAATTTAACCGAGAACTTATAACTCTTTAGAAAATTACACGTGTCGCCACAACGAAGGATTAATAATAATAACAGGACAACAAAATTAAAAATACCTTTCGAAACGCGTTTAACCAAACTTTTTACCATCTGTGTAGACGCGTCCATATGTACCCTTCACTTTTAATCTCAAGAAGCTAACCTAAACCGCGGCGAACAAACCGAATATCTACATCAGCTGACCCTGCGGGGTCAGCGATGCCTATCTTTCCGACAATTTGTACCGGATGACGCAGTCGAAGAAACCGAGTGTCTGATGCCACTCAGTGATTAGATTCTGATAGTTGTGGCGTGTCTAACGGGACACCGTGAGCAAAGTAGATCCGTCGTGGCCTTTTCATCTCGACACGAATGGACATCTAGGGTCAGTTTACCATTGGACAGGTATACGTGGCGAGCTCCCTCGAGACAAGTGCAATTTCGAGTCGTGGGTTGTGTCCACGTTGATCTACCAATTCAGGTTGTATGTCGTTGATGTTATTTCCTCTCGTCCAATCGTGTGGCCGAACGTTGGAGTTTGATATTGATCGAAATGCAAAAATATATTTCACTGGGGTATACACAACTCTGATGGCGGAAAAACTGAACCTTCTTTAGGAATTATTATTATTATTATTATTATTATTTTTTTTTTTTTTTAAGGAAATTTAGAACAAATTTATATTTGTGTATAATTGATAATATTTCTGTGAATGTTATGTCTAGGGTGTACCGTTCGTTTAGTTTTGATTTGAAATTTTTATATTATTTTTGAATTAAGGATTACGGATATTGGTACAGTTGAATGTAAATTTAATTTAGCAACCTTTTTTAATTTATATAGTTGAATATAGATTCATACTGAAGTGTCAAAAGTATTTATTAAATATTTAGTATTCAATTAAATATGTATCCCTTAACTTTATATAATTGAATATAATTCTAATTTAGCAACCTTTATTAATTTGTACAGTTGAATATAGATTCATAGTGAAGTGTTAGGAGTATTTATTAAATATTTAGTATTCAATTAAATATATATCCCATAAATTTACATAATTGAATGTAAATCTAATTTAGTAATATTTATTAATTTATATAATTGAATGTAAATCTAATTTAGTAATATTTATTAATTTATATAATTGAATACAAATCTAATTTAGTAATATTTATTAATATATATAATTGAATAGACATTTTGTACTGAAGTATTAGAAATACTTATTAAATACATGTTTCCTAAATTTGTATAGTTGGATATAAATCTAATTTAGTAATCTTTATTAATTTATATAATTGAATATAAATTTCGTACTGAAGTATTAGAAGTATTTATTAAATACATGTTCCCTAAATTTGTATAGTTGGATATAAATCTAATTTAGTAATCTTTCTTAATTTATACAGTTGAGTATAGATTTATACTGAAATGTTAGGAGTATTTATTAAATATTTAGTATTCAATTAAATATATATCCCCTAAATTTATATAACTGAATATAAATCTAATTTAGTAATCTTTATTAATTTATATAATTGAATATAAATTTTCTACTGAAGTATTAGAAGTATTTATTAAATACATGTTCCCTAAATTTGTATAATTGCATATAAATCTAATTTAGTAATCTTTCTTAATTTATACAGTTGAGTATAGATTTATACTGAAGTGTTAGAAGTATTTATTAAGTACTTAGCATTCGGTAAATGTATATCCCCTAAATTTGCATAGTCGGGTATAATATAGATGGAGTAGAATAGTAGGTACATTGGTAGTTTGAAGCTTTACCTATCAACCTGCGTTGCTAATAACATTTTAAAAATTTCCACGCACAACACATATTCCGGCCATAAGTGTCCAAATTCCTTCCTTAGGCGTAACAAATTTAATATCAATCTTATTCTTATCCTGACACGTTTTCACTTTTAAATTCGTTACCAAAAAATTTATTTCGTCGAATGAAAAAAAAAAAAATTCATGCTTTACAACCTCACCGATGAATAATTTTCACATTCTCGTGCATCCTGTTCGAAGCAAAGCTCTAATGACTCTTGAATTCATGCAAATCGTATGCATGTACGAAATTAATCTTCGATAGGGACACGCGTACTCAAAGCAAATACGAATAGGAAATTTACGGACGCTCGAGGAAGTTGATAATTAATTAACCGCGAGAAGTAAGGACGCCATTGCTGTCAGACTGGAAATGGAATCGACGTGTAATATATGTTGTACAGTCGAGGAACAGATACGAGAACATAGCTTATCTGCGGCTTGATATTCATAGAACAATCAGGACGTAATCGAGCATAACACGATCATCGCCGACGGCGTCAATGAATTCTTCGGCGTAAGGCGACGACGTGAGTACCGTCCGACGGTACGCCAAGATTATTCTTCGATAATCGTCTGTTAAAGTTGCGAATACAGTTTTTTTTTTGTTTTTTTTTTTGTTGTTTTTCTTGTTTTTTTTTGTTGTTTTTATTTACTGAAATCTCATAAGACATTTAACGCGGCAAAGATATTGCGCGACTCTTCGTACAACACGGCGAATAATAAAACACATGAATTATCTGATTTAAGAATTAAATCTGTTTTAGAAATCTGCTGAAAAATAATTTACTAAGATTATAGAAGGAGGGTTTATTTCGAAGGAAAATGACGCAGGGAACATTTATTTCCAAATATGAAAGATCTGCTCCTGGATTGAAAGCTTCCAATGAATGGATGCATCTCGAAAATGTTTAACGAAGCCTCTGCTCGTTAATTAATCTTTAAATCCGCGTAAAATGAAGGGGCACAACGAGTCCACGTTTCCCGTTTACTGGGAGGCAAATAAGAAAACGTGGACGACAGTTCCAATATTTATAAAATCGTTTTATGATTGTCTCGTACCGGATGTCGAATAGTATTTAAAGGGAACAGATTTAAATTTTAAGGCTTTATTAATAATTGACGATGCAGCAGGACATCGGACAGACTTAAAACTCGAAAATGGTGAGGTAGTTTTTCTACCTCCTAACGCAACTTCAATTTTACAGTCGTTAGATCAAGGTGTAATTAAATCCTTTAAATCTTCTTATATTCACCGAACATTGGAACAAATTTGAGAGAAAATTGATGGTAATCCAAGCGCAACGATGACACAGATATAGAAAGAGTTTTCAATTTTATATCGCGTAAACACTATTGGTTTGTTCCTCAAGGAATCAAAGCAGTCAACGGTGAATTGCGAACTGGAGAAAACTTTAGTCCGAAACAGTTGGTACTGAAAATCGTTTATCTTTAACGTCCATAGATACCAATCGCATCGTAACTGTGGCATAAGAATTAGGTGGAGAGGGATTCGATGATACGAACCGTGATGTCGTTTTCGAATTGATTGAGAACAATCAAGATTGAGATGAATCGGATCTTGTGCAACTGTTAGAAGAATCTTCTTCAAGTATAAACCACGAAGAAAGCTTGAGTTACGAGGAAACAAACGTATCGTTTCCTCGCGAAGATCTAAACCGAGGACTCGATTTAGTTAAAGAAGTACACACATATTTTACAAATATGGACCCATTATTGGAGCGTTCTACACAATTTAAAAGAAACTCGCAAGATTGTCTTAGCTCCATATATAAAACTGCAAAAAAAAGAAATATCGAAAATAAATACAGCAAATATAAGAAAACAAGATAATAGATTCACTGAAAAAATTGAATCTGTAAGCCAAACTGATTCAAGACTATTCAAATATTTAAGAACTTAGATTGTTTGGAATTTGGCAGTTTGAAAATTTGCGAATTCAGGAATTTACGAGTTCAAGAATTTGAGAAACTCAGGCATTTAGAAATTTTTTTGTAAATCAAAATATTGCTCGAACTAAATTGTAAGAGTTTATACATAAGACAAGCTAAATACGGTAGACTTCCGTGTAACGCGGTTAATACGTTACGCCTTGTAACGAATTCGCGTCACGGGAAATGGTGGAAATCATATTAACTTTTATTTTCTACGTTTTACCAATTAGGACAGTTTTTTTTAAAGAAAGTACATGTTACTAACGTATATAAACAAATCTTGTGTGTTTCACACAAATTGAACAAAAGAAATAATTTAACAAATTTATTACGCAACTATAATTACTTAAGTGAAACCGGAAAAACACTTTTGTAGTGTTTTTCTCATATTCTAGTACACAGCGCGTTACAGAAGGAATCGCGTTATATGTAAAGTGTTAATTTTTAGTTTTGGGCATCGTATCTGTCTTCTATATACGTTTACTTATTACGTTTTGTTTAGCGCAGTGGAAGCGTGCTAGGCCCATAACCTGTTGGTTTTTTATTTTGGACATTGTATCTGTCTTCTACATACGCTTTCTTATTACGTATTATTATTACATATCACCTACACTTATATACTAATAATAAGTATATTATTATATACTAATAATAATATTAGGCTGGAAACTATGAAACGGGCGTTTTTTGTTTAGTCTGTGTCCAGCTGCGACTGAGAGAGATACGTTGTAACGTGCGCTCGATATTTTCATTTATAAAGTTTAAAGGTATTCTTCTTACTCGTTTTGTAAAATTTTTTCGCGTTTCTATCCCATTTTTATTTTATTTTTATCCTAAACCAGATGGAAACAAAACGCGATTTACATCTATTCTTCTTGTACGAGTTTAAATTAAATCATACCGCGGCTCAAGCTTCGAGAAATATTAATCAGGCATTCGGAGATGGATCCACCGATGAAAAAAATGCTCGATATTGGTTCGAAAAATTTCGTTCTGGCAATTTGAGTATCGTGAATGAGCCTCGGGGAAGACCATCGGCCCATATTGATAACGAGGAATTAAGGACGACCGTGGAATCCGATCCACGCAACAACTAGTCGAACACTTGGGTCTAAACTAGGAACTAGTCGTACAGCTGTGTTAAAACATTTGCGTGCAATAAATAAAGTGAAAAAATTGGACTCATATGTGCCGCACGAATTGACGCAACGTCCGTTTCATAATTTCCAACCTAATAAAAGAACAAAAGGAAAGTAGCGCTAACACCAAAATAAACAAAGGACAGGTAACCATCATAATATGAAAGGACGTAACGCAGTGTCGAATAAACAGTATCCAACAAAAACAGTAGTCGCAATATCTTTACCGCGTTGTAGGAACTCGCGTTATACGGGAGTCCACTGTACACAACTTTCCGCGATACGGTTCGACTCGGTTCGCTCCGAGTCAGTCGCGCGCATGCACGGTCGCAGAGGAGTGGGGGCAATTGATGGTGGAAGGGAGGGCCGGTTCGTCACTGGCGCGAGGATTTCTCTCGAAAGAGCCGGCTTTCTCGTCGCATGGAGAGTAAAGCGCGCTCCTCGGCACAGGAATTAAGTTGTCGGAGCTGGTCATGTTATCGCGACACACGGATCGTGGCATGTGGCCACCACCTGCACCAATGGCAGCGGTGGCCTTGAGTCAGCTCGTGCGAAGCGTCCTACGAGAAGAACCGATCTACGTTAGCGATCGCGACGTATTAAGGTGGAATTTTCTGATAATCCGATTTCAAAAACTTAATTTACTTTTTCGCATATTTGGAAGGTGCTTAGTTGTTGGATCGCGTACCGTTAATATTTTTTAATAATATTTAAAGTATCTGACATTTTTGACGATCGCGGAGCTCCAGTTTTACCACGAAATCTCACATATCTGCGTTTATTATGCGTGCAACGCGTAAATGGGACCTTCGTTGACTCGAGACAGTACTGTGGTAGGAAAAAAGCTTTATTTTCACTCTCGTCCGAGGGTTGGAGTATCGAGAACTTGAAACGCGTTTTTCTTCAAAAAATTATCCAATCAAATTATCAAATCGGTCTGAAATTTGGTAACGTTAGTTTCTATATCATTGGTTATCGCGGGAAACAGAATCCGAGTGGTTTTAATGAAAATTTCCTATTTTTTTGATAACTTAAAGTTGCTGAAACATATTAATTTCTGGTAATAAAACCTTGTGCGCTCGTCATTTTGTTCGGTTTTGACGTAATTGGCTAATCATGATTCCTGCGATAGCGGTATTGAATGATTAAGACTATTTTTGAAATGTTTGATTCGCATAAGTCCATGAACCGAAACCTGTCCCGCCACTGAGGTGTGTTTTTTTCAATGCGTCACGTTGGAGCTTAATTTTTGTATAGAAAAAGCAATTAAAAAATTATTAAAAAATTAATTTCGTATACTCTTAAGTTAATTGAATATTGTATAAAAGGCTTCGTATGATTATTTCTTTTATTCATGAAAATTAAAAGAATTCATGAATATTGCTCGATATTTCAATTCGATTACCTGAATACACCTTTAAGGAAACAGTGAAATGGTTTTTCATTTTTTTTTACTTTTATTGTAGCTTGAAATTTGTATTACAGATTAAAATAATGATGCTATCTTATTCTCAAAATATAAGACACTAGTTTAAGGTGGTAAACTTGGAAAGTGCAATTTTGAGCTGGAAACCCGTTTTATCGTAGCCAAGATTGAATTTTTTGTATTTTCACATTTCCAAAAAAAAATCGATAACCTCTCGAAGCTTAAAAACCCTAAAATATCAGTCATTTTGCATAATTATGTATGCAGGGACATGACTTCGAATTAAAAGTAAAGCCAATTATTCTAAGAACACATTGTTACATCGTGAAATAACAGGTTTGAACCAATGTTTTGTTTAATCGTTCAAAGCTATTGAAAGACCACGTTAACTCTCTACAGCCCGAATTTTGTCTGCTCATTGGAGAAAAAATTACGATTGATTACAGTTTTCCACTTTGATTTGAAAATGTTTTTAACTAATAATTACTGTAGATGGATCCTGGTGTCGCTACAGTAATACAGTAATCAAATTTAATAGCGCAGTGACAACTAAACAAATGAATTTTTTAAAACATAGATACATCAGTTTGTAACTTTTAAGTCACACGGTCCCATACAGGGTTAACCCTTTGCCCTATAACCACGAGTCACACTCGTGACGCCGATTCTGGGTAAAATATAATACAATAAAAAGACAGAATATTTATGGTAAAGTTCAATTTTATCTTCAACTGTAAAATATATGTAACATTTCAATACTTTGCGTTTGACGGAGTGTCGAAGACGTGAATTACTATTCCTAATATGCATGAAGATTGAAGAAATGGTAAGCCAAGGGGTTAATATTAGGTTGGAAACTATAAATCGGCGTTTTTTATTTAGTCTGTGTTTAGCTATGTTCAATTTTTTGACTTTACTTATTGCACGCAAATGTTTTAACACAGCTGTATGACTAGTTCCTAGTTTATACCCAAGTGTTCGACTAGTTGTGCGTGGATCGGATTCCACGGTCGTCCTTAATTCCTCGTTATCAATATGGGTCGGTGGTCTTCCTCGAGGCTCATTCACGATACTCAAATTGCCAGAACGAAATTTTTGGAACCAATATCGAGAATTTTTTTCATCGGTGGATCCATCTCCGAATGCTTGATTAATATTTCTCGAAGCTTGAGCCGCGGTATGATTTAATTTAAACTCGTACAAGAAGAGTAGATGTAAATCGCGTTTTGTTTCCATCTGGTTTAGGATAAAAATAAAATAAAAATGGGATACAAACGCGAAAAAATTTTACAAAACGAGTAAAAAGAATACCTTTGAGCTTTATAAATAAAAATATCGAGCGTACGTTACAACGTATCTCTCTCAGTCGCAGCTGAACACAGGCTAAACAAAAAACGCCCGTTTCATAGTTTCCAACCTAATACAAACTTTCCAATCTATCTAAATATTCGACGTACCGTGTTTATTCACAAGTGGTGCAATTTTATTACCCACTTACCGTATCTAGAACTCACCAGATGATGTTCAAAACGGTATCAATATAACGAATTGAACGTTTCACAATTTAACTCTTTGCGGCACAGGATTTCAGATAATAAAATAGACCCGTGTTGCATAGAAATTTGATTGCGTTTTAAATAAAACAAAATTGGTATATTTTTACTGATGAAAGAATCACATAATATAAAAACATAAAAAAGTAATAATAATTTAATCGAATATGTTGTTATAGGGTGGGACTCAAATAGTCCTATCGCGTCACATGGGTACATGAATGGTATTTATTAACACGTTAAACGCCACGCCGATTTTGATCGACTTTCCGTTAGGCAAGTGTGGTGCGATACTAATTGAAAAACATTTGGTCGCAAAATTGTTAAGAATTTAAGAAGAAAATTGTATAGGCCTGCAAAGGAAAGTCGTATCTTTGTTTAATGTGATTTAACAGAATCCATTAATGAATTATAAGGTACTATTTTTTAAAATTGATACTGCCAGTTTTCAGAAACCAACGACGCCTAAACGGAAATTTCAGCGTCGGTCCCTGCGGACGCTTAACATGTTAAAGCACATCCTTTTCCCTAAGTCGAGGTGGGGCTAAAAATGTCCCACCATCCATTACGATACTTATTACGGTGCATGAAAAAGGTGGAACACTTTTAATCCCAGCGTGCCCCAAAGAGTTGATAAAACATAAAACGTAATTCGCATTAGAAAATCGAAACAAGTTCGCTGACGCGCTTCCCCGAAATCGGCTTTCGCAAACCGCCGTCTATGCATGCCGACCATGCATAATGGCACCGCTCTACGTCCGCGATCCGGTCGGAAGATTACAACCGCGAAGGCTGCACGATAATCATCTCGATATTGCTCCTGCGTACGTTGCATCCGAATGCCGCGCAAGATCAGATAATTGGCATTCAACCGGTCGGCCATACTCGATGCAATGGCCCGAACCCATCGCATCGGCGTTTCTCTCTCTCTCTCTCTCTCTCTCTCTCTCTCTCTGTAAAGTGAGTAGACCGTTGGCCGGCACACGACAAACGTAAAGGGCCAGCGGCACGCACGGTTTCATTTCAACGAGCAGGGATATCGACCGAGATAAGGCTATTCGTATTGTTTCCTTTCGCGCTCTCCTTTGTACCGCTCGGATAACTTTGAATCGACCCACGATTATCGATCGAATATTTCTGGACCGTTTCAAAAAGTACGGGGGAATTCAGTGAGTGAATTTCCCGCCTCGTTTTAACACAGTCTCTGTTACAATTTAGAAACTTTAGCCATTTGCGCTCCCGTGGCGCTGCTACGGCGACACGCACTCCGCGACAACTGTTCGACCTCGCCAAAATATTCATCGTATGCTGTCGTGGAATTATTGAATTTTTAAAATGGTCGCACTTAAATTACCACAATGATAAAACGTCGATGATAAAGGTACTTCAGTACCTAATGCATCATAGAAAATTCTATTCACCATTTTCCGAAAGTTAATCCATTTCAATTAAAGTTAAGGAACCATGAGGTTTTTTTTCAAAAAGAGTTAATATTTTATGACTTTTCGAGACCTACTTGGGCGAGCTCGAACAGTCGTCACGAAGTGTAATTTTCTTCAAAGGCTAAGTTTTTGTATTTTTTTACGAAACGATCCCGTTAAGACTAAAACTACCGGCGATTAAAGTAGAGTTATTTGTACCAAAGAAACTAAAATGATAGGTATTTCGACAAATACCTATATTAAGGGTAACAATTCTTTATGCATATTTTTTACAAAAAATTGCGGAAAATCCTTAAAAATTAATTATTGTAAATTTCTAAAATTTCTATAAGAAATTATGAACAAGTCATTTTGACCTGTTCGGTAGTTCTAGTGTTAAGCAAACGTGAAATTCCGATGTTGGAACGGTCACCCGTCTTCGTCACCACGACCGAGGACACTTGAGGGTGTCATAAATTAGGCCCTTACCTTTCTTTGCTTGAATAAAATTCTTGAATGGCGGAAATTATAGTATCAATTGCCACCGAAGGTTCTGCCGCCAAATGTTCCTGTTATGCGTGCAAACGTAAATCACGCGAGATGTTGTTGCACGTGGGTGGATAACTCTTTGGAGAGCGCAATGGCACGCCAAATTATTCGCGGTACACATCTTGTCTTTGATTTAGTGCCACGGCAACTGTCGAGCACATTGTCAACAGGAGGATTTAACGCCAACTGTTGAAACATTAATTATCGCGAGCTCACCGTAACAATGAGTAACTCGCAACACTAACAATGAGCATGGAAAGTGATTTATTTTCAACACAAATACTATTAATGTAACTAACATAAATAAATTGAAGAATATTCGTAACAGTAACTTGAAATTAGAGTGCAATTTAAAATTTGCACGTTGTTTGCAATTGTCTACACTCTCGTATGAAACAAGTTCCTTGTCTAACACTTTTAAACATTTTTTTTTTTAACCCTGGAATGTGAAACTTCAAAAAATTCAATTTTGGCCACGACAAAATGGGTTTCCAGCCCAGAATTACATTTTTGAAGCGTGTTCAAGAAATCTCGTACGTTAAATTAGTGTCTTATATATTTTAAGAATAAAGTAACATCGTTATTTTAAACTGTGATACAAATTTCAAGCTACAGTAAAAATAAAAAAATAATTTCACTGTTTCCTTAAGGGAGTATTCTGGTAATTCGGTTGAAATATTCAGTAATAGTATATTATATTATATTATAAATTATTATAATATTATAATAATATTATTCAATATTTCAACCGAATTACCAGAATATTAATTATTTCCTTAAGGAAACAGTGAAATTATAATATTATATTATATTATATTATAATTTATATTAATTATATTAATATAATAATAT
>SMSQ01019489.1:0-21021 GCA_019453375.1 Ctenoplectra terminalis | reverse complement strand
GTAAATGAAAAATATAGAGCAATTTTCAAACGATTGCTTTGGTTCTTAACTTTTGTCGGTAAGTGTATCGAAAGATTATTCATTAGATATTGAAGGCAAATTCTGCGCATAATTGATAAAAGAGTTAGAAAAGAGGAAGAATGAAAAGACTTTCTTAGTTCTTTGAGTATGGGTGTGAAAGAAAAACTGATATAATAAATTTAATAATACTTCAACTTTGTTTATATAGGAGATACTTATTTTGCACTTAAAATGCGATTTTATTTAGAATTTTAGTATCTCCCTACAACAGTTGCGTCATTTTATTTCAATACATATTTAGATTTATAATATGTATGCAACGTTGATGTCGTTACCAACTTTTATCGCTAGAAACTTCATAAAGTGACTATTTTACGGAAGAAAAGAAACTTCGTTAAAACTTTTAAAATCACAATTCCTATACACTTACAAACATATACATGGATATCCAATTCAAGTGGAGTTCTTAAATATTTCGATTATATTCCAATTTTTGGCTAATTAAAAAAATGGCAAGTAATTGATATATAATAAAGGTATGAATTTTGGTATCAAAAATGTTTATTTTTAATATGTAGTAGTATATATAAAATATAATAATACATGTTCAAAATTTTCTTAAAATTAATTTTCTAAATCACGTTAAACAAAATTGTATACTTAATTTGTATACATTGTAATGCAACGTTAAAATTGTACATAAAAGAACAGGCTATCGTTTGATGGTAAAAATTCGATATAGGGTTGTATCGCAACGGTCGTAATAAAGAAAAATTCTTTTGTTATAAAAATATTCATACGTACATTGTTATATATTGGTATTTTCCACAAGACTGTAGTTGTCATTTTAAGTAAATACTTCTTATACATTCGAAAAACAGTATTTTGAGCGAGAAGAAATATTCTTTCCAAACATTAAGTAAATCATTATTTTATATTTAACAAAATAATATCTCTCTTAAATATTTATGCCATATTTGGAAAGAAATATTTAGTTCCCAACATTAAATAAATATTATATCTTCAATGTAAAATTCAATTAAACAAATATATATTTTACATTTAGAAAAAAAATATTCTGTTCCAAATATCTAATAGATATTTATTTTATATTTAAAAAAAATGTTTATTGCTTAATCTACAATAAACGTTACATTTGTATTTAAATATTAAAATAATATACAATCTCTTATCATCGAAGGAATGCGTATTTAATATTTCGTGCTAGTAAGGTATTATACGTAATATTTTTCAAACGAACATATAAAGATTCAGCGCCGAAGAGTCGATGAGACAATTATTTTTGTCAATCTTTCCGACGAACGATACTTCCCTGGGAATTCGAGTTTGGAGAATGCGTTATAAACACGTTGGTTCTGCTACAATTTCAAATCTTAACGATGGCTGTCAGCCATTATCAAAGAACAGCACTCCTAGAGACACCCGTTAGCTACCATCCCCGCTCGTATTATTCATGGAAGCGGTGTGTATACCGCGTATACCGTGCCAGTGTACTCGGAGGTCCCTGCACTCGGCGCCGATCGATAATCGATGGAACAAAAAGTTGGAATTTGTTTACAGTTTAGTAACCCAAATCAGAGCGGCGATCCACCACCCTCTGTTATCCTCTTCCCTTTTCGATGCGCGCCCTTCCCCTCCGCCCACACCGACCATCGGCGTCGTCGTCTTCTACCAACACGAATGCTCCTTTTCCTCCACTGTGATCATTGATACTAACATCATCGCAGCTCACGCGTGTCACGGACACCGACGCCAACATCGAAAGCAAAACCAACACCAACGATAACACAAATGCCAACGTCAATCCCGGTATCCAGAAACGTACAATGATACGGAACCACCACTACCATCCTCACCGACACCGAGTTCTCGTATCACTTTATTTTTCCCCACTTTTCCCTTCGCCGATTCGTTCCGTCAGACGAGTTTGCCCATTCTAGTCCCGAATGCATTTGTCAAACGGTGAAACAAATTGGTAGACAGCTCACAAATACCAGCGTGTCGGTTACCACGCGTACTCGTCGACCACGTAAACTGCCTTTGACTAATGTGTTGTTCATCCTCCGACACGGCTCATGTACTCCACATTCGACGAATTTTATAACGCGTACCCGCTGATTCACCCTCCATTCTCTTACTCTCTTCGCAACGTTCGCGACGTTTCTTCTCTTCGATTTCAAGTTTACGTTCAGAACGGTACGGTCCTATCGCCGTCATCGTACAAAACGAGCGATTAATTCCTCAAAGGAAGTGTGAAAATGGATTTTGTGAGCAGTGGATTGCAATGGTATCTCCTACCCTTCTTCATATTTTGAACACATCTTTGTAACCTTCTGTGTTTAAATTGTAAACTGTTATTTAAATTGTAAACCGTTATATAAATTGTAAACTGTTACATTTATTTTTCTTTTTTTTTTTACAGAATTTTGTCTGCTTGTTGGAGAAAAAATTACGATTGATTACAGTTTTTCACTTTGATTTGAAAATGTTTTAACTAATAATTACCGTAGATGGATCGTGGTGTTGCTACAGTAATACAGTAGTCAAATTTAATAGTGCAGTGATAACTAAAGAAAATTAATTTTTTAAAATATAGATACATCTGAATGATGAAACTGATGTTTGTAACTTTTAAGTCACACGGTCCCATAGAGGGTTAAAGTATTTCCTTTTAATTACCATACGACATAAAAATGAGAAAATGAATAAAAATAGACTTATCACGTTTTTAAACCGCGGTCTTCGCATAGTATATTTCAACATAGTATATTTCATTGCTTTGTACTCATTTTAAATATTAAAAAATTAAAAGCAATAGAATATAGTTCGTTTAATACGTTAAGCGCCACACCGGTCCCTACGGACCGACGCTGAAATTTTCGTTTTGGCGTCGTTGATTTCCGAAAACTGTCAGTATCAATTTCAAAAAATAATACCTTATAATTCATCAACAAGTTCTATTAAATCGCATTAAACAAAGATACGACTTTCATTTCCAGGCCTCTACAATTTTCTTCTTAAATTCTTAACTATTTTGCAACCAAATGTTTTTCAATTATTATCACAGCGCACGGTCTAAAGGAAAGTCGACCAAACTCGGCGTGCCGTTTAACGTGTTAAAACGAAAGAAAGTATGATATAAAACGTTAGAATTTCAGTTAAAGATAATTATCGATAAAAGTTCAACAAATATGAAAATGGAGCATACTATCTTATTTTTTTAAATCAATGTATGAGGTCTTCTTGGTCTTACCGCTTCTATTGGGATTAAGTGACACCTTCAGTCGGTCATCTGTTAATTATTAATGATGATATGTCTCTAGTTTCTCGTGTTATTTGTTCTTTAACACTGAAACTACCAAAGCGGTCAAAATGACCGGCTTGTAATTTCTCGTAGAAATTCTATAAATTTACAATGATGCAATTTGGAGGATTTTTTCAATTATTTTCTGTAAAAAATATAGATTAAGATTTGTTTTCTTTACGTTATGTATTTTTTAGAACACCTATCATTTTAATTTCTTTGGATATAAATAGGTCTACTTTAATCGTCGATAAGTTTAGTGTTAATTAGTATCACAACGTTGTAACATGATTAATTGTTAATTTCAATTTTCGCTAAGAATTCAAAGAATTGCTGAAAGATATGATAAAAGTACCGACTAAGAAGTGAGTCTGCTTTTTCTCGAGAATCGTCGTACGCGAGGATTTAACTGAAATAATATACAGGTTGAAAAGAAAGCCAAATATTTTCCTGCGGCAAAATATCAACCAATTTCATGGGTACGTTTTGTGTGTGGTCTGTGGTTTAGCAGAGGGTCGCTGCTTTCTCAAGAATTAAATACCGTGACTGATCATTTCAAAATTCTATCGGTCAGCTCCTGTTTCTTCCAATGCGATCTGTTCTTGTACCGAAATACGTTTATTGACACATTATTTCGAAACTGTATTCTCTTTTTCCTCGTTAAAATGTTTTAATTTTTTTTTTATTTTAAACTTTAAATAGTTATATGCGTGATAATTTAATACAATTTTTATAATCTTATCTTTATCTTAATGTTCAGCTACAAAAGTATTAATCTTGTTACACATGATCGAAGATATATATTTATTTAATAAGGTTTAATAAAAATTACCGCCTACAATATGTTCGAAGCTATGAAAGGAAAGGAAAAATTCCGAAAATAAAAAATATTAGGCATAACAGGTGCTATTGCATGGTTCGAATCATTTTTTTTAACACGTAGATTCTCTTACTTCCATTGTTTTAAAGATTTTTAACCCATTAAGTGCCAAATTTTTATTTTTGCCTGGATAAATTATTGTATATATGCAAAAAAGTTGTGTAACAATATAATTATATTGAAATTATTTGATATTTTTGAAAAAGTCCCACATGGGTATCGTTATAAAATGATCAGTAAAATCATTTGAATAAAAAACAAAAGACCGAGTAACTAACAGATCGTTACTATAACCTCTAAATTATGTACATTTATGTACTGTATCTCATTATAATATAAAAAACAAAGCAAAAATATTAAGCTTGAAATATGACAATTTTATTCCGTTCAACTTACATATGAATTTCAATTTTGATCGCTCGCTGCAAAGAAACGAAGCACAGAATACACACTTTCTGTTACACACAATATTGACAGATATGTATAGAATGAAATTAAATTGTCAAGCGTACCAAATATATTTTTGACGCCGAGTGGTAAACGTAAAATTCCAAAATCCCCAAATGGGGATCGTGGCAGCTAATGAGTTAAGATTCAGTATTAAGTCTTGTATAATGTAAAGATACACGAAAAGTTGAAATAAAATAATTATACGCGATTCTGTTACCCACAATATTGACAAATATATATATAGAATGAAATTAAATTGTCAAGCGTATCAAATATAATTTTGGCGCCCAGTGGTAAACGTAAAATTCCAAAATCCCCAAATGGGAATCGTGACAGCTAATGGGTTAAGGTACTCATTTTTATCAGTTCACCCTGTTTACAAATTACATAATTTATGCAAATTAAATATAAGTTTACAATCCACGTAATAACATTTACATGTACAATTTTTCAAAACGATCCTATTGAACAGAATCCAATGGTACGATGTTCTCGATCTACCCTATGAAGATTCCTTTTCTTTTATAATATCACGTACCATATATCCGTACATAAGATGAATGGAACGTTTCCAAACATGACTGGCACAAGTTCGAATTTCCATTGAAGACTGTCACTTAAAGTTGTTGAATCGCAATTGATATTCGCGTAAGAACATTTCGATTCTCGCGTGGAAAGTAAAAAATTTGATTAGGTCACGTATGAATCGAGATCGTACCGCATAATTTTTTTTCCCAACGAAAGAGGTCAGAGGAATATAATGTCATGTATGGAGGAATACGCTTACCCGGAGTAACCAAAATCGATCAGAGCAGAGCTCACGGCGAAGCATGGATACGCGAATGGGTTGATGCCTAGACGTTGGATTTTATGACTTATTGACTCTCGTCTGTGTTTACTGGACTCTGTGCGACGGCCATGCGGCGCCAAGCGCCAAGAATGCGGCTACCTTTGCGAGTGAACGTACGATAGAAACTCACACATCCCGACCAACCGATCGATCGATCTCGTTTCTCCCCGCTACGCCTTGTTTTTCCGATTTCTTACCACCTTGGCAAGCTGGATCGTTGTTAGCAGCCGATCCTTATCGTCACCCGATCTGAAAATCTTAATCTATTTTCATATCCACGTTGTACTTGGACGTTAATCCTGGAATATTACAACGTGGCTGTGCCATGGCCGCGAAGCGAGAAACTGGATGAATTCGTTGAACGCTGCGAACGTTTGTGTAAATTTTTCTTAACCTTCTATGGGCTCGTGTGACTTAAAAGTTACAAACTGATGTATCTGTATTTTAAAAAAATTTATTTTGTTTAGTTATCGCTGCACTATTAAATTTGATTACTCTATGGTGTAGTGGCACCACGATCTATCTACGGTAATTATTAGTTCAAACATTTTCAAATCAAAGTGAAAAACTGTAATCGATCGTAATTTTTTCTCCAATAAGCAGACAAAATTCGGCCCATAGAGGGTTAAATATTTTTTCTTACATTTTTCGTCTCTTAAATTGAATATTATGAACGATTCGACTACTGTAAGCAAAGAATTATTGTTTGAGCGAAATTACTTACTTTTACTCGTTTTATTTGTCTCCCTGCAGAATTATTAACTTAATACTTAGTTTTCTCAAGGATTATTTGCTTAATAATATATCGTTATATTTGTATTAGAAACACATGATATCGTACTTGTAACAATTAAAATCGACCGAACCAAAATGATTTCTGTTCCATTCATTTTTATTTCTCTCTGTGAAGAAGTTTCTAATGAAGAAACGATACAGTTAACCCTTTGCGGACGAGCACTCTTTCGACTCTGATTCGTGGCAGGTGGATGATAATTTCTATACGGAACGAAATTATAAATTGAATATCTAAATAATTAGATAGAAAATAAAATAGAAAATAGACATTCTATAGTCTCCTATTCGTTTGTCGTTGTGGAGACGATAATCTCTTAATAAGTTAACCCATTTGCATCATTAGCGTATATATACGCTCAATTTTACTGGTATCTATCACCTGATCGTCTATATACGCTCAATTTTGCTTTTGTTAGCTAAAAAAAATAGAAATGGAGGGTGATATTGGAGATGAAAGTAGTAATTCTGATTTTAGTGAAGAAGAAATTAGGCCACTGAAACGAAGACGAATTATTGAATATAATTAAAAAAAATTCGGTGACAAAGGCCTTCTTTTCGTATTTCCTTATGACGCAAATGGGTTAATAAGCTTTATATAAAATAAACATCTAGAGTTCCAAAATGATATCACTTTTATTTATAAGTGGAATTTTTCAAATATATAAAAAATATGCAGTTATAATGTATTTGAAAAGTAAAACAGTAAAAAACAGATGCAATACAAATAACATTGTATTTGAGTGACACGATCAGTGCCAGATGGACAGTATTATATTAACATAAAGTTAATCGTTAAAAGGTACAAAATGTCCAATAAATTTCAAGTATTTATTTGACAGGAACAATACCTACCTTTGACCTAATTAACCGTGTCTTCAGCCAGGTATGTAAGTGGTATTAAATTATAATCTTTGGAAAAATACTTATCACTAACAAGCGAAGCGTCAATATTTAGGGAAATTATTTGGAACAGTATCTCTTGAGATTCTTGAATTTGACGACGTAAAAATTTGTACCACAATCTCGCATTTTGTGTATTTAGACAACACCAGGTTACTCCTTCATCTTTAAAAATATCGTGATCAAATGGAAATCAAGTATTGCAGTAAATATTGTTGTATTATTTCATTATGAAACGTTAATATATGTTTTCTATTTCAAGAGAAAGAATAGCCATAGAACTATATTGAGGAACTGTCTACAAAGGCGATGATACTAAATGTCATCAAGTCGATCAAATTGAAATTAAGTATTGCAGTAAATATTGTATTATTTCATTATGAAACGTTAATATATGTTTTCTATTTCAAGAGAAAGAATAGCCATAGAACTATATTCAGGAACTGTCTACAAAGGCGATGATACTAAATGTCATCAAGTCGATAAAATTGAAATTAAGTATTGCAGTAAATATTGTATTATTTCATTATAAAACGTTAATATATGTTTTCTATTTAATGAGAAAGAATAACCATAGAACTATATTGAGGAACTATCTACAAAGGCAATGATACTAAATGCCACCAAGTCGATAAAATTGAAATCAATTATTGCAGTAAATATTGTTGTATTATTTCATTATGAAATGTTAATATATGTTTTCTATTTCAAGAGAAAAAATAACCATATAACTATACCGAGGAACTATCTATATAGATAATGATACTGAATGTCATCGTTAATTTGCGATCATTAGATTTTACAATTTTTCACACAAAATCTTATTACTTTCTAAATACTTCAACATCGATCATAAGATTAGCATAGTGACGTTAGCAATAAAAATTATATCATTTTTGATAAAACACTAATTTTCTCAAAAATATATAACTGGTATAAAAGAAAATTGCATTGAATGAAAAAAATTAAGATTATTTTTTTTATTGTAACAGGAAGTTATTGCAACATTAAAATATGGAACATTAAAATGATTTCGATAATGACGTAAAGATTGTACATCCCGATGCACGCAATCTTTATCAATGGCGGTATTCAGCTGCGCCGAAGCAAATGTCGGAGAAAGAAAGACAAGTACCGTTCGAGTTCAGCAAATAGCTGAAGGATTAATGTTTTATTGGCACGACGATTGCAATGGTTATCTGTGATCGGCAAATAAGAATGCGCTCTTTTTCCATGAAAATGAAAGAATGGAATGTTGATTGTTTGTCTGTATCTCGCGCAACTCTAAGTTTACATGTGCGCGTTCATTCATTCTTCGTGTATTGTGCAAAATTATAAGAAAATGTAAAATGTCGAAAGCGTAACATATTTAACATTTCAACGGAAGTGTTTCGAAATTATTTGAAGCGTGATTAAATATTTAACAAATACTGTAAAGATCAAATGATGCAGGTTACAACAATAAGACTTGATTTTTAAAAATATCAATTTGATTTTAAAAATAATTAGAAATAACGGTAAATTAGATCAGAATGCTAGAATAAATGAACTATTGATAGATAATTCCAGAAATATAAAAACAAAAGAATTATTATTTATTTTTCATCAACAGTATACGCTCTGTAATAAAACTATATGATAAAGACAATTTTAGCAAATATCATGATATAATTGCATAATTTTATAGAATTGTCAAAGTGTAATTACAATTGTGTAATAAGCACGTTTAATTTAAGTAGAGATTATTTAGAGATACAGATTTTTGATAAGAAAAAGCAGAGCGACAAAACTATAATACAATGAATACTTTTTTGCAAAATAAATGAAAACTATTCGTGGAAAAAGACTTTAAAGGCTTTACTTAGTTATTAACAATGTGTAGTAGAAACAGAAATTGCAAGTTGAGAAATTATCATTATTAATGTCTGTAAAGATGATAATATCTTGAAATACTTTCACTCGTAAAGTAAAGCATTACACATGTGTTTTTTTCTTTTCGACATATCATGCAACAGGGAAACCACCGTGAGTAAATAACAATTTCCGGTTACCATTTTTTCTAGAATACAACATATAATGAAATTCCTTATCGATTCGTTTATTAAAATCAACGATACGTTAAAGATATATATTTAATGTCAAATAAAACGACATCTTTTACAGTGGCGGACAAAGGAAATTTTTAACTTAAAAGTTTAACCCTCTGTAGCCCGAATTTTGTCTGGTTATTGGAGAAAAAATTACGATCAATTACAGTTTTTCACTTTGATTTGAAAATGTTTTAACTAATAATTACTGTAGATGGATCGTGGTGTCGCTACAGTAATACAGTAATCAGATTTAATAGTGCAGTGATAACTAAACAAAATTAATTTTTTAAAACATAGATGCATCAGTTTGTAACTTTTAAGTCACACGATCCCATAGAGGGTTAAGCAACCGATATATCGTAAATTAAAATTTCTTATAAAGAAAAATTTGCCAATAGTGTCTTAGAATTAAATTTGTGATTTGGAGAACTACACTGTTTGAATTAATTACAATAGTTTTTCTACCGATTTAAAATAACGTTTCTTATCCGATCCATAGCTTAGCAACTAAATAACCGGAATACAAAGCACTTTTCAAGCAACAAATTAGTTTTGTGTAATTTCTATCACATACTAGTTCCATCATTTATACAAAAAACTCTATTTGATCGCATCATAATATTCCACTGTACCTCGCTGTAACAGTAACAATTAAATAACAATGTCACAAATTACAATTTATTTGAAATAAGCTTCTCTTTGGATACTTATGAGCGATGCATTAGAATGTTTGTTGTTAGTAATACAGTAATAAAATTTAACAGTGCAATGATAACTAAAGAAAATTAATTTTTTAAAATATAGATACATCAGTTTGTAACTTTTAAGTTACACCGTCCCATAGAGGGTTAACTTACTTTTTGTACTCTATTTATCTTGTTATGTATAAGCATCATAATATTCTACTGTACATCGCTATAACAGTAACAATTAAATAACAATTGTCTATCTAATTGTCTAATTGTCTATCTAAATCTAACTTTTAAGTCACACGGTCCCATAGAGGGTTAGGTTGGTACTTATGAAAAAGAAAAAAAAAGTGATCACTGTTATAGAATATAGTTTGTTTTTGTAAAATTGTAGTGCTTTTTCATTTCACTTACCTTTTAAATTTTCATTCGGCCGCCGCTATACGTTAATGCAAAATATATTGGATATTGAAGAAAAACAGGAAATTATCAAATATACTGTAACAGAAAAAAGAAATTATCGTAATAATTAAGTGTAAATTAATTATACAAAAATGTTATACAAAAATCAGATAGAGATAACAATAATACAGAGACTGTTAAAAATCGACTGGTATAAAACTTCAATCGTAACATGTTTGTTGTTTATTTTAAGTAAAACATTGCACGATTTTATATTTTAAAATATGTTTTATAAACAATCTCGTAAGAGTGAAAACGACAGTAATTGGAATAATGTAAGTTGTAAGGAAATAATTAAAATCCTTTTGACAATATGAATACTAATAACGTAGGATATTTATTAATTAAATATTTAAACATGTTATATTATAATTAAAAACTTATATATTACTTATATAATTAAAAACTTATATATTATAATTGAAATTTCTAAAAAAAATTCTAAGCTTCTTCGTAAACTCGAATTCTCCGAAAACATTTTTTCCACAGACTAAGTCGCTAATGACTCAACCTAGTGGTTGATACGATTTAAAATACATAAATTAAGAAAAAAAAAAAAAGGTCCAACAACAGAATGTTGCGTTTAACTGTGAAAATTGTTATTATTATGTTCATCTTGCCAGAAATAAAACCCAGCAACGCGATCGATTAAGGTATCAACGAAAGAGCAAATGTTAGAAACACATACACATCGGTTGAGCCACTGGATGTGTGCGTGAGAATCAAAAGGGGGATGTCCGGAGATTTGTCACTGTCGCGATCCGCTCGGTCTTGATAATATTCGCAAGACGAATTGGTTTTGGTTTCTCAAGCTTTACCGAACATTTTTATACATGTACAACCGATGACAAAACTATTTTTCATTTTTTTAACTATTTATCTATCATCCACTGTCGCGAACCGTTTTATCATTTCGATCAATTTCTAAAATCCGTTACAGTATTTTGACTATTTTTAATTACTTAAAGATAATTCTATTATAAGTAATTAAATTACTTAAAAATAATTCTATTATAAGTAATTAAATGACTTAAGGATAATTCTATTATAAGTAATTAAAAATAGCAGAATAGAAAGAAATACCTCTATCGTTACATTTTATCAGTTTCATTGTACTAGAAAATGCGATAGCGTTATGTTTAAGTAATTAAAAATAATTGAATTATTTTTAAACGATCAGTTAGTTCGATCAATTTCTAAAATACGTAACAGTATTTTAATTATTTGTAATTACTCAAAAATAATACTATCGCATTTTCTAGTGTAACGAAACTGATAAAATGTAACGATCAAGTTGAGACTAAATATAGGTTTCAAGTGTTCATACTTAGACTGATTTGTTACAGTAGAAAATTGGGAAAAGATAACTGAAATCGAAGATAGAGGTATCTCTTGATAGCAATATTTATTATATCTTGGTCATTATAAAAATCGCTCGCAGCGGTATTTACAAAAATAATGAAATTCTGTTCGACTTTATATGATAATATTAAATAATGCAGAAAACAATGTTTATATTATTTATTTTAATTTGTTTAATTAATAAATCTATATAATATTACTTATTTAGGTTGTAAAAAATAATGATAGAAGAAACGTTCAAAACGTTCAAATTATATAGAACCATCCAAATATATAGATGAATGTTGAAATACGTTCTTAATATTGCAACATTTAACATTAACGTTAGTACTGATTAAATTTCTTTTTATGTAACAACAATTAAAACTAAAAAAATTTGTTTACAAATTAATAGTTGCGATAAATTCTACATCGTACAAGTTCATATTAATTACATAATGATATAATTTACATAATCATATAAATTCTGCATAAGAATAAAATCGTAGCGTGGAAAAAAACGTCCACATAACTCTATATCATGGATTAATTCGGAATAACATTGATGATAAGGCTGTTAATCCTAACCATGGCCGATATTATCCAAGCTTTGTGTTTCCCAACCAACAAAACCAAATCGTTGGGTCGCGTTTTCAGCAATCACTTGAATCGCCGAAGTTCAAAACGATAAAAATAATTCAATCTTTCGATAAATTCGTTTATCTGTAAAAAAGCGGAAAAAATTAATTATAGAACAACAATGTAACGATCGATCAAATATTTAAGGTATGCATGTTATCAAATTAAACAGATAATTTACATAAGTATACAAAATAAATATATTTCGTATATCCCGTATTTACAAAAGTATTAAATGAAATTGGGATTTGGTTGGTTTTCAAAGAATACAGATAAATTACAATATACTGTATTTATAAATATAATCTTTCGTGTAACAATATATTATCCTATAATTGGACGTAACGATCATAAACTTGCTGTTAAAAATAGTTTGTCTGTCCTCTATAAATGAATCATACACTCACGGATTCCAGTCCATTCATGATCTTCATCGATTGTATAATCACGTATAGCGACTAGAAACATAATTTTTTTTTTTTTTTCTTGTGCTTCTTAGAAATTTCTTACAAGCCGATTAACAGTAAGCGAAACTCGATACTGCGACGTTTTTGATTCGCGGGTATTACGCGGATATCTTAGAATTAAATACCGTGCCACTGTTGAGCGCCAGGCCTTGATATGTTATTACTTAATAAAAGTAGACACCTCTTTGTGAAACGGAAAACATTGGCGAGTAGTTTATCGGAATTCGACAATCGGCTAGCGATAATCATTGATAATGAAGTTAATCTCATAGATCGGTTTCTAATCTAGCCTTCATCTAAACTGCTGATCTTCCAAGAATTTGATATACTTTTCTTAAAAATTTTACGCTTACGATACGTTAACGCCACAGAATAATAATATATAAATTGGAGTTACAATTTTTTAAGACAACAATTACAGACAGTTATCATGTTGTGGTAACTTCTTACGTAATATATTTAATTACATTCTCAGACACGTTTATACAGGGGTTGGAATGGTTTCAAATTGAATTTCGATAATCGAAATTATGAAATCGAAAAAGAAGACCGATCGAAGTGGCCAGGGAGCCCTAGTTTTTCGAAAAATTTGCTGTTACTTGATGTTAGTGATTCATATATCACGGGCGCGTCGGAAAGCGGTAAATTTAAAAAGAATAAAAGCCAAGACTTTTAAAAGCAAAGACTCTGTTATTTAAAACTGAAAGTTTAAGTTGTGTTAATAATCAATTTGTCAGTGAAATTTAGTTACTATATTATTTTTCATAATATTTCCCTACATTTACACGAATATTTTACATAGGGTAGACCGAGGCAAATTGGATCATTTTCTGTTTGATAGTAAAAATTTAGAAAGTTAACTTTAATTATAAATTCTCAATTAATATCCATTTAATTTGAACATTAAAAATACAAGATTTTTTTAATCCTTTCGCTACGGAAATCTCAGACGCAAAACGCGACTATAATACTTACCAGTGACTTATGTCGCATCGTCTTGCTATAACGATTCTTTGTGCTTTTATATATTAATTATATAATATAAGTTAATTGTTATATTACCTATAACAATTACGTATTTCGAAAGAGATAATCCGTCCGGCGCTTACCATGTACCCTCGAGTTATATTTTATTTTTGTTACGTAATATTATTTATCTTGTTGCAAAATATATTGGAAATGCAAAGTATATACTTTGTAATAAATGGTCTATATAAAATTATGATGAAAAGATGACTTTTTGTATGTGCAAATACATTTTGTAATAGAGAACTCAACTTTTATTTTATTTATAAACATTTATATCTTTGTTATTTATATAATTTTTAATGAGTACATGAAAACTAGTATCAGTGTTTTGTTCTGTATTTCATCCCGAATATACTGCTTTTTGAATCACGTAAATATTGTTTCTCATTTGGTTTTTATGAGCATTTTCCCGAAACCTAGAAAAACTCTGAAAATCGGCCGGCATTTTTCGCATAGGCACCTGTTTTCCGCCCGGCACTAAAAGGGTTAAAGAAGGCACTAAAATAACTGTTACACTATTTTTATTCCATAGTCTTATATTTTTTAACTAGTACTAAAACATTTTATTTAAAAAATTGATTTCCTAAGATTCATAGTTCTTTTTAGTATGATAATTTTGAAAACATTTTTCAACATGCTTGTTGGATAATATACAGTACAATATACAATAAACAGTTGAAACCAATGTTCCCTGATCGTCAAATGTTGTTTTGCAACAGTATGTCTACCTATACAAACGTCGATATGAAGCATCATCGTTGGCGAAAATAAGTCACGCGTACGTGACAGCGGCCGATAACCGTTGGCGAGCAAAAGTCACGCGTACGTGACAGCGGCCCGCAAAGTGTTAAAAAAAAAAGCAACTGCCCTTCCGTGCGGAAGTCGGAAGTCGACCGACAGCTTCTTCCACTTATCCAATGTACTGGACCGTTCGGTTTTATGGACAGTAAGATCAGGCTGATCTCCAATTATATGATTCTTAGCCATAGCTTATGCGAGACATCTCGATAAGACGGCTTTTCGCCAATACGACGGGTATAATAGTCCCAGAGATATAGCGTGTTCGTAAAACTAATCGATTAGGAAAAAACTAGAGTTTCGATCAGAGATCACTGATTTGAAAAATTGGAGGGAAGATCAAGAGCTCGAGAGTCGATTAATCAATTTTTTCGTTACAATGTGTTTAAAATAGGACTCTTACCATTCAAGTATTCGAGCACTCGAAGTATTCATTATAACTCGAACTCTGGTTTAACCCTTTGCATTCTGAGTCACGGTCGATATTTTATCCCAACTAATTGGTTTTTAATAAGCTACTTCCAAAATCTGTGTTGAATTCGCATTAATTTTCATATTTTTATATTTAGTAACATATATAATAAATTTATTAATATAATAATAAAATTAATATAATTTATTAATCAATTTATTAATATAATAATAAATTTATTTTTAATCAAAAAGAATGTGTTTTATATTATGAAACTGAAAGGAATGGAGCAAAATGGAATGTCGGGTTCAGCTCGACATAGGAGTGCAAAGGGTTAAGGACTGGATAAGAGTGTTCGGGTATCGAGTATTCGGATTCGAGTTTTTTCTCGTGATTAGTCAAATATGAAGTTTTTCTTATACATTTGTATTTAGGTTAAAGAGATCAACTTTAAGTAAATTTATTAATAGAATGGAACCTAAGTTAACCAAGATCTAATTATCTGTGTTCCTGATTAATTTGCGTGGTCTTGTCCCTCCTACGCTCCTCAGAAATAGTTACACAGACGAGGTTAACTTTTTATTTACTATATACACTAAACCTACCGACGATTAAAGTAGACCTATTTGTATCCAAAGAAATAAAAATGATAGGTATTCTGAAGAAAATATAATGTAAGGTGAACAAATCTTTAGCTGTATTTTTCACAGGAAATCGCGAAAAATTCGCCGAACCGAATCGTTACAAATTTATAAAATTTCTATGTGAAATAACAAGCCGGTCATTTTGACCGCTTTGGCAGTTTCAGTGTTAATATCTTAGTTGATTTTCACTCTTAACTTCATATTTTAAACAAATACATCGAATTGCAATATAGTTGGAGTTCTAAATCAATAGAAATTGATCAAGTTGACAAAATCAGTCCTGTTATTATTATATTGTATATTATATTATATGGTCTTGTTATTATATTTCGGATAATCGACGTTCTACTGTACTCGGATTCCAATTAATCAAATATCCGAGTGCACAAATTCTGGTATCCATAGATCCGAGCAATAATAAGAACCTTAGTTTAAATAAAGTTTTGAGAAATTAAAATTCTTTAAAATATTTCAAATATTAAACTAAATTTTACTATTTTTAATCAACGAACTACACTTTGTCGAGAGTTTTTTTTCCCTTTTACTACTTAGGACTTTACAACTGTAAACACTGCCGAATTAAGACCTTTAGATGCCCTGAGCACTTATCAAAATTGCGATTCCCTTAAACAAGTGTATTGTTGTCTAAAAGATATTTAAATTAAAAATATCTCTGTGGTGCACCATCCTCTCCATTGATGCTTTAAACACCTGCTTATTTTGCTTATTAGGTGATCCAGCACTGATTTCGAACAGCTCACGGCCCTGATTGTAAGTGTCGCGGCATCAATCGGTGCCACTCCTCTTTCGACAATCGGAACACGTGTATTTTGACGCCTGATTGATTTTACGATCACGCCACTACCATTTTTCCGCGACTACTGTACTCAGCGCTTGCGTACAGGGCCGCATTATGTTTTCTGATTAACACTTTATCTACCGAAAGCCTATTGTTCGGCTTCTTGCCAACGCTCATCGACCGATAGCCTATTCTTAACACTAGAACTACCGACGATTAAAGTACACTTATTTCTATCGAAGAAATCAAAGTGGAAAGTATATAAAATAATATGTAATGCGATTCAGACAAAAGTTTATCTATATTTTTAATAGAAAATCACGGAAAATCTGCTCAAAGACACCGTAGTTAATTTATAAAAATTCTGTAAAAAATTACGAATGGGTCATTTTGACCACTTTGGTAGTTCTAGTGTTAACTCGACTTTTAGATTTTCAATGCTTATTTGCCTGTTTCGAATAGAAGAACTATTAGTTGGTTCATCTTTTTTTTTGTTTTTTGTTTAGTTTATAAATAAATTGTATATACTTTACATTCACTTGTTAGTAACTGTACAATAAGCTCTTCGTATCTGTTCTCTGAGTTTAATGCTTTCAAATTATTTTAGAAGGAATCCATAAATTGACGGTATCTAGAAATGTTTAACTCTCTATAGCCCGATTCTATAGTCTGCTTATTGGAGAAAAAATTACGATTAATTACAGTTTTTCACTTTGATTTGAAAATGTTTTAACTAATAATTAGGTACTAGTAATTATATAGTGCTGTAGATGGATCGTGGTGTCGCCACAGTAATACAGTAATCAAATTTAATAGTGCAGCGATAACTAAATAAACAAAACAAAACAAAAATTTGCCAATAGTGTCTTAGAATTAAATATGCGATTCGCAGAATTACACTGTTTGAATTAATTACAATAGTTTTTCTACCGATTTAAAGTAACGTTTCTTATCCGATTCATATCTTAGAAACTAAATAACCGGAATATAAAGCACTTTTCAAGTAACAAATTAGTTTTGTGTCATTTTTATCACATACTAGCTCCATCATTTATACAAAAAACTCTATTTGATCGTATCATAATATTCCACTGTACATCGATATAACAGTAACAATTAAATAACAATGTCACAAATTACAATTTATTTGAAATAAGCTTCTCTTTGGATACTTATGAGCGATGCATTAGAATGTTTGTTGTTAGTAATACAGTAATCAAATTTAATAGTGCAGTGATAACTAAACAAAATTAATTTTTTAAAACATAGATGCATCAGTTTGTAACTTTTAAGTCACACGATCCCATAGAGGGTTAAGCAACCGATATATCGTAAATTAAAATTGCGTATAAACAAAAATTTGCCAATAGTGTCTTAGAATTAAATATGCGATTCGCAGAATTACACTGTTTGAATTAATTACAATAGTTTTTCTACCGATTTAAAATAACGTTTCTTATCCGATCCATATCTTAGCAACTAAATAACCGGAATACAAAGCACTTTTCAAGCAACAAATTAGTTTTGTGTCATTTTTATCACATACTAGCTCCATCATTTATACAAAAAACTCTATTTGATCGCATCATAATATTCCACTGTACATCGCTATAACAGTAACAATTAAATAACAAAGTCACAAATTACAATTTATTTAAAATAAGCTTCTCTTTGGATACTTATGAGCGATGCATTAGAATGTTTGTTATTAATAATACAGTAATCAAATTTAATAGTGGAGCGATAACTAAACAAAATTAATTTTTTAAAATATAGATACATCAGTTTGTAACTTTTAAGTCACACCGTCCCATAGAGGGTTAACTTACTTTTGATACTCTATTTATCTTGTGTAAATATGTCCCTTTTTGCGTAATAAACATCTACATTTAAAAACAATTTAATTTCCACTTAATTTATGACATGTACAAAAACTTGGTTCTTTCAGGTCAACTATCCAAAATATCACTTATCCAGACGAATCTATGTACAATAAGCTCTTCGTATCCTTACAAACTTAAAAAATTTTTACCTGGCCGGTACTGGCGACGAATCCGCGCCCAACTGACAATGAGTCGGTCATTAGTGAGTGACAGCCTCAATCATGAGAGGTAGATAAAGTGTTAACAGCTCACGCATTCGCGCGGCCCAGTCCCATTGCCACGTGGGCTACAGCACACCGACACGTGGACTTTGAAACCTCTGTTCGCCGGTCCACGTGGTTGAATCGTTCCTGGTCGTTATGAACGCTGGTTCCTTCTTTAAAACACCCAAGACCGACAATTCATCTTTTAACACGTTCGTTCTCGGTAGGACACGTATTTCTCGCAGGCGTATCATTGTTATTCCGTTACCTTCGTTAATGAACACGGTTCACTCGTTACTTCGCGGAAACGTTTCTTGGACATTCGTTGTTATTCATTATTCTTATTTGTTTAATCTTTTGTTGCTGCTACGATAATTAATTATTTTGTTTTTCTTTTTCGACAATGTGTTTATATCGTTAGCGTTTTAGGCACACGATTCCTTTGGTATATTTTTCGGCAACAATTTATATGTTCGTTGAACAGCTCTGCGATGTTTCAAGTCATACCTTTTGAATAGAAATTTATTTCTACAAAATGGCACGATAAATTAAAAAAAATTTCGTACACAGGATATTTGTTATAACGGTACAATTCACTGTTTCTTTAATTATTTACGATAATCTGAAAAATTATTTTCAAAATTATGTACAACATCGATCAGCTTTTAAGCATTTAAAAAAGATAACAATAATTAATTTTTTAGTATTCGGTTAAATATCTTATCTTCTTTATAAAACAATGTCCGTTCGTTTGATTGTGATAGAAGGGAAAAAAAGCTGATAATGACTAGACTGCGAATGTTTATGCAAAATATACCTATTAGAGTATGTGACCTGCAAGAGTGGAATCACGAAACTTTGGACCGAAGAATGGAAAAATTCCGTTCCGGCTCTCTCAAAGTAGACACTCAATTTTAAAAATTTGCTAGGACGGAGCAAAACGAAATTAATAGAATAAAAATCGGTCACTTTAAAATCACATACTTTCATCTCATTACGAAGGCCAAGTTCTGTAACAGGTGACCACTGTAATATACCTATCACTGTAAATCACGCGCTACTACATTGCCCTAAATTCTCAAATCAGCGAGAAAAATACTATTCGTGTCACTTTTTAAAAAGATATCCTCGATGATTGGCAAGCATTAGGTAGAATTTTATAGTTTCTAAAAGATATCAGCCTGTATAATAACGGTATTTAAATTTAACTTGCCGCCAATTCCTAGCAGCTGTCGCTAATAACTATACGTAGTTGATGCGACATTAATTCGTAATAAAAAAAACTGTTATTTTAAATTAAAAATATTTAATTAAAAAAATATATATACAAATATATATAAAATGTGCGTAAGTAAATATGCACGAAATATGCTGTAAATTGTCAATGACAATGATAGTTAGTGTACATATGCGCGTAAATGCGCGAGTGTATGTGATGTGAAAAAATAAAAAAGACACGAGAAAGATATTAATAATTTATTCGCTAAATATGCAAGAAATATGCACGTAATATGCAAAAAAATATTTAGTATTAAAAAATGTTTCTTTGAATTCTTCAAATGACAGAAAAAAAATTTCTGTCCAGGTCTCACTTCTTTGTCCACTTTTCATAAAAATATGCATTAGCATGAACAACCGCGGTCTAATAATACTCGTACTATTTAGTTGATGTGTTACATCTAGGCAATAAAAGTGAATAAGCATTAATAATAAATTAATAACGTAGAAAGAGTAGCTGTGATTCTCTCTGGTGATCGCTAGAATATCATCGTATCACGTTATGATACTAAATATTTAATATATTTTCTACTGTTACAAGAGGTAATATTATGCACTAACGTTGAATTTATTCTGAATCCTCTAAACAAAATTTATTTTCATTTAACATTCCTTTCTTCGTTTGCTGAATAAAAATTAAAATATGAGAAATTAAATCTAATTTCTTCTTTTCTTTTATTTCTAATGCATTTTATTTTCTCTTCTTCATCCCACTATCTTATAACTATACGAATAAGTACTATCTTGAAATTATTAATAAATTTTTTATCTGGTAACATTCTAAAGTTCTTCTGATTGAATCAACGTGGTTGTACCGTATGTAACATATAATCATGAAATTATCAATTCGCTTTTTAACGAGCAAAATTTCAGAACGCAAATTTTGTCACGGAAGCGATTTAATGCTTAATGAGAACAAAAACTTTTTATCTCCTCGTTCCAGCGAATGCATTCTTGTTTTACTTTTGTTATCGCTCTGCGATTCTTGTCCGCACTTTCAACTCGCTCCAACATAAATGTATAAACATTGTCAATAATCGGTAATCGCTTTCGGCTATTTTCGAAA
>SMSQ01019488.1:9812-24571 GCA_019453375.1 Ctenoplectra terminalis | reverse complement strand
TGAGTTATTAAATTTTTAATTTAAGTTATTAATAATAAAATTAGTAAAAATTTTAGTTTAGTAAGAATTGAGTTATTAAATTTTTAATTTAAGTTATTAATAATAAAGTTAGTAAAGATTGAGTTATTAAATTTTTAATTTAGGTTATTAATAATAAAGTTAGTAAAAATTGAGTTATTAAATTTTTAATTCAAGTTATTAATAATATCCCTTCTTTGAATCCCTATCTTGTGAATTCTAGATACATGTACCGCAGCTTGATATAACCCTGATGTGACTCTTCTATCGCGCTCGTAAAAACATACACTAATTGTACTATATTTATAACGGTACACTTTGTTGGCAAACGTGATCAAAAAATTATTATTCGTATCGTGGGATAGAAATAAAATACTGAGATTATAAAAAAAAAAATAAACACAAGTATAGCAATGAACAATGAAACACGAAACGCACGTGATTTCGAAAAGCATAAATACATTGGAAGTTAGCCATAAATTGTAGAAGATTCAGAAACCATTGGTACTTCCTTGAATTACATTTTGGAATCGTCCAAGCATAAATGCGAAACATGGAGGACTGCAAAATGTTACCCTGTCTTTATATCTGCTGTATTTCTTCTCACAGAGAAGTTCTTCTCTCGATTTCTTTGACAGAAAATTTAGAAACGATGAGACTGTTGGGAGAATTTAGGAATAGTGCTCCTATAACGAAAACTTGATTCAAATTAATACCAAAACTTAAAATTATCCTCTAAAATTAAAAAGTTACTTATTATTTTTTTTCTTTCTTTCTTTTCTTTTCTTTGTCTTTTTAAGGCAATTTGAATACATAAAAGTAGCATGGGTATTTCCACAATTCATATGGCCTTTGCGAACCTTTTCTCGAAACCATATTCCAGTTCTTGCGTTTTATCGATGGTGTCGTAGTGAGAATTGTAACAGTATGCAAACAATACTTCGAAAATGTGTTTCAATTATGAAACAGTAAGGTTTTATATTTTATTTTTAACAATTATTAGTGTGGTTCTCTATTAGAAACATCTTAGGTTAAAAAAAGAAGTTAAATGAATTTAAGAAAAGATTATATAATTATAATTCTGATACTCGAATCTAACAAAGAAACTGATAAAATAATTTATTTTGAACGCTGTATAAAAAAATACTCAATAAAAAAAAAAAAAAAAGCTTTGTAAACCATTATAAAAACTCAGAACGAGAAAAGAACGAACTCAGATGTCGTGCCATTGAAAAAATTATTTCCACGTGAACATAAATCCACAGACGACATGGTCATTTGTTTTAATAATTCTAAACATTCCTGCAATATCGCGGCACTGCCTTATGGAAATATTAGGTCGTTGCGAAAGTTTCTTTCGTTATCTTCACGCGGTGGCTTCGTCCAGTAGCGTTTATATAAACATGCAGTCGTATTTATCAAACAAAAGCTGAAGGAAGGTAATAGAACAAAATGGATCCTGTATAAAATAATAAATTGTGAAACATAAAATCTTATGCGTCCATTAATTATTAATAAAACGAAAAAAACTTTTTGGACAACCTAATATGTGGATTTCTTGCAGTAATTAAATATTGCACATTTCTGAAGTTTAGTTTATTAATTCTTTCGTTATGGCAATGTTAACTCGGAAAGTGGAGATGCTACACAGAGAATTGTATGTTGACTTAAAAAAGTGTGACTTAAAAGTTACAAAGTGATGTATCTATATTTTAAAAAATTAATTTTGTTTAGTTTATCATTGCACTATTAAATTTGATTACCGTGTTACTGTAACGATATTACTAGTTTACAGTTATTAGTTACAATTATTAGTTTAAAAATTTAACGACATACTAGTAGACTAGTAACGATATTACTAGTTTACAGTTATTAGTTACAATTATTAGTTAAAAAATTTTCAAATAAAAGTGAAAAACTGTAATCAATCGTAATTTTTTCTCCAATAGGCAGACAAAATTCAAGCAATAGAGGGTTAATCCAAATTCGATACAGATTCTGGAAGTAGCTTATCAAGAACGAACCAATTAGGATAAAATATCAACCGTGTCTCAAAGTGCAAAAGGGTTAACACGATGGAGTTTCATATTAGACGCGTGTCTCGTTTTACGTGTCTTTATTTCTTAGTTAAATGGCGCGTGTACACGTAGAGACACTTAAGCGAGAAAATTTTCACGAAAACAAGCGCGTGAAAATCTGCCGGAGACTCGTAGGCGTACAGTGTAAATCAATTCCCGTGTTGCTTCATACGGCCCGGCGTGATTAGAGGGCTCCTACTAATTGCTCAATTATCGTAAATTACAGAGACGATCGAGAGGTCTCGAAAGACGCGGTGGCTCAAGGCAGCCACGGAATTTTAATTTTCACCAAGATCCACCGGCCTCGATACGACGATACTCGTTCCTTTGCCTGGTGTACGTGCATCCCTGGGAACAGGCGTGCGAACACAGGCACGCCTGGCGCGCGCGTGCCTCTGTGTACAATGTGTCTCAATTAAAAAAGATAACGAAGACACCGAGCAGAAGTACCAATCCAATTATTCCCGCGGCGTTTTCGCCATTTATTTCGGTACCTAAGGACTCCACGACCCACTGTTTTCCTCGCGTTTCGATGCACACTTCTCGGGGAGGGTGGAAAAAAAAAATCGGTCAACAATTTTTCTGCGAATTTTTTCCGCTGCTTTTTTGAAATTTTTTTTTCCTTTTTTTTTTTATTATTTTTGGTCGAAACTAACAGAAACGAGAGACGCGCGCGCTTCTGGTGTCCGACAGAACCTCTCGAGTCTAGAAAGCCTAGAAAGTTGGGAGTAATGGAGGGGACTGGCCTTTTCGAAACAGGAATCTATCTCGTTACATGGGCGTCGAATGTAGCGTGGAATCGGTCATTTTAATTAAATTAATTTCACGCGAACGCTGTCCAACCTTCATTAACGTTAACGCGATCGCTCTTTTATAATTAACGAAGCGATCCCCCGGATCGAGGATCTTGCGAGCGGCAACGCGTTTTGTCGGGCGAAAAGAATGGGGTTGTTTAAAAGTTTGGCGGAGGGAAGAGACAGGGCTGGTCTGCTGGGAGAAATCGCGGAAAGAGGCCTCTTGATGGAAATTAGTTTCGTTGCTCGTTGCAACATGGCAGTTTGTAGGTTTGTTTCGATGCTTTCGAGTAATAACTGACTGCGAAAGGGTGTTATCGTTAGCTCGTGTTTCGTTTGTAGTCATTGACGTTATTGAAATTATCTGTATAATTATTCGCATTGTCTAGTCTTCTTTTTTCTTTTTTTTCTTTTTGGAGAGATGAAAATAGTTTTTTTTTTTTATTCGCTTTGATTTCTTGGTCATTAACACTAGATTTGCGGGGATTAATTGGACCATTTTACGGGTACATTGAACTGTGCTTTTTTTGTAATAACATTTGTTCATTTTATTTGAAATTAATAGATTTTTATTCGCACAGATTTAGTTAGTACGTTTCTTGCATTTAAATTTCATTTTGGGTGTACATTTTCTACACGGATAATTACTGCACTTTAGCATGAAATCAGAAATCCGTCAAATTGACGGGTTCCGTAAATCTAGTGTGAACGACTGTATGATGTTATGGTGTTCGATTTTGTCGTAGAGGTTTCGATTCTCGCAGAAATATATGAATAGTATTATAAATAATAATTTAGATTAATAATTTTTTTAATATAAATATAATTTTATTGTGTTCCTATGAGAAAATCAAGGTAACTTTCTTTCTTTTTTTTCCTTTTAGTTGTTTATTTTATCTCGCATGGTCCACTAAGTTGGGTTATTAGCGACTCGGTCTGTAGAAAAAATGTTTTTGGAGAAGTAACGTTTATGGAGAAGCTTAGTATTTTGTTTAGAAATTTCAGTAGTTGCTGTATTTTATTTTTGGTGGCGTTGAATAAAGTCTGATAACTGATTCTTAGTTTCTAACATTTAGTCGTTGTTCGTTCCTCATTTTGCTAACTGATCTTGTCACTTGGTGTCAAATTAACGTACTGGTAAAAGATCAGATTAAATTAGAATACTAATTTATCAAAAATAAAAGAATTAAACTTCCCGTTCGCGTCGTTTATAAATAATAAAACACTGTGCAAGACACGCTGTGTTTTCACATTTAAAAACAAAAAATTGTGCTAATTAACGCAAAGGGTGGATGAGAGTTAATTTAATTTGTAGACCGAAATTTATATAATACAGTTAAATATTATACAAAATATTATATAAGGGGACTGGAAGTAATTCTCTATTACAAAAATAAATTGAAATTGTAGAATAATTCATAAAATAAAATAAAAATTCACCCTTTTCTGTTTCTAAACACTGTAAAATATTTCTTTTCTTGCCGATTGTATTGTAGATTTATATATTTGTTTAAAATATGAAGTTACGAATAAAACTTGCCGAAACTTTCTCCAAGTTACTAATATAGTGAATAAAAATCTAACATTATTCGTATAACTATTTCTGAAGTGCGTATGAAGATTAATTTCCGTTTTTGAGAAACTTGTGGTTGAAAATTTGTTAACTACACGTGTGTTTAACTGTCTCTAGACGACGAAATTTTCCGTGCATCACTCGTTCAACGAAATTATATGTTAATTAAATAAATTAGCCAAGAACTATACGTTTTGTCTTACCGTGTACGTCCAATTACAATGTACGTTCATAGTGCAATGAAGATGAATGGTGCACGGAGAAATTTATCAACTAGAGACAGATAAATGCACGTGTGGTCTCTAATAAATTTTAAACTCGAGTTCTTCTAAAATATAACTTGAAATAAAAAAAAATAATTCTCCACTTTCCACTTATTTTTTTACAAGAAATCTACTCCCGCCAGTTTGTACGTTGATGCATTACGGAAATTTAAACATGAAGTATTTTTATTTTGAATGTTCAGCAAATTGCAAAATTTGGCTTAATTAATCCATATTATTTTTTATAATTCTTAATTTTTTTCACAATTCTTGCCTCTTCTAATGTCTCCTTTAAATTCTAGAAATTAGTTAAAATTACTTTCAATTTCCTTTCATTAAAAGAAAAATTCATTTTCGTGTCGCTATATCTTAACAAAAGCAACAAACTTTCTTCCCAACACCTTTCGTCACTTCTATACATTTATTCCGAACAAAAATTCAATAACTTCACAAGACACGGGTCCAACCATCGAATATTGGTTCTAACAAGGGTTGACAATTTTTTTTTTTTTTTTTTTCTTTTATAAAGGTCCCTTTAAAATCCAACTGTAGCCGGAGACCTCCCATAAAAGGAACATCTCATCCATAACACTTTGAAAAGATCGGCCGAGAAAGTTGAACAATCCGAGGCTTAAGAAAGCGTCGGCCGCTCGGGTATATATTTTGAATTATCATTTACGTTTCACTTAACGCGAGGCTCGAGGTTGATGTATCCGACTTAAATCGTCCCAACCGCATGATGGAACGGCTGACATAAAAACCTGACTGCGTTCAGACGGAATGATCGAGGAACAGACGTGATTGCGTCCATCGCGTTCCTTGCCGGAACAAAGATCGCCCAAACGAACAACAGAACTTTCGATTCGACGTATCGATCAGACTTCTAAAAACGAAACAAAAAAGTAACAAAAAAAAAAGATGAAAAAAGAAAATCTCCAACGTCAAACAGACCCCGGTCCCTTTATACGTGTTAATTTACTCACGAGGAAACGGTGGACGGGTTTTCTCACTCCCGATCAGTCTTCCATTAACACAACCGCAATCGAGTTATCAGCATCGAACCGAAGTTCCGCGCGAGAACCTTTGCTGGAACTTACATAAATCCTCGGCACCATCGAGCTCCATCGGAATGCATCGATTCACAGAAACTACCCCCTTTCTCGAAACCACGCTCGAAAAACGAGAGCCGTCTTCTCGCTTCGAATCTCTCTTCTTCGAAAGAGACGAACAAGAATAAGAAAAATGAAAAAAAAAAAAAAAGTACAAAATCGTCTGTTGACACGCGAAACTTTTTTCCAACGATCCACGAAACCCCCGATTTCCTACGGCGTTCGCGGATGAAACTAGACGACCGTAAATCCGACTGAAAGAATTGATCTCAAACCTGCGCCGTTATCCCCGAAGAAGTTTCTCATATCTCAAGGCATCCCAGCGAATCGCGCGCGGCCAGTGGAGGCGGAAACTGCTCTTACATCCCGGTGGAAACAGCCGAGTCTCGCAGCACGCTCGACGGTCTCGCGTGGACGCACGTGATCGACGGCACCACCGGACCCGTTGGTACCGGACGCGTACGCACGGACTGAGGGATGCCGGTAAACTGATCGGGATCCTGACGGTCCTCCTTCGTCGAGGAGGCCTCTTCCGTACAGGATGAGGCGCGCAAGCCCGTTCGAGCGCAGGAGCGACGGAGAGCGCGCCACCGCGCGAGGAGGAGGACCGCGACGCTGGCGAGAATGGGACCAACGGAAGGTGTAGAAAGGGCGAGAAAGGGGGAGAAAGGGAGAGGGTTCGCGGGAAGAAGGGCAGAGGGACGAGAGGAAGAAAGGTTCGGGCTGCGTTGGTGACGATGAACGGTGCGTGGAAGGATGACGAGGATAAGGAAAACGATGAGGAGAACGAGGTGGGCTGTAATGATCGAGATGATCGAAGGAGGGGGTGAAGATTTAGGGGTGCAGAAGGATGTGATGAAGTGGAAGAGGGAAAAGTGGCGATGTTTCGGGAAAAGGTTGGCGAAAGGATGTAATAAATAGTTAGAAAGATACGATCGGGGAAAGGTGGATGATGAAACGGGTGGAGAGAACTGTTGGAGGAAATGATGAAGATACTTGGTTAAAATAGTGTGAATAATAATGTGGAGAGTCGAGGGAGAGGTGTAAGAAAGGATTAAATGTGATTAAAATGGAAGAGGGAAAGAATGGAAGGAATATTGCGATAGAGAAGCAGAACGGCGTGTGGAGATAAGAAACGTTGAATTATGATAAGTAGACGAAAAATGAAGTGATACTTGGAGCTGGTGTATGAGAGGAAAAAAAAAGGAAGCGGTGGATGTGATAAGTCTCGTAAAAATAAAAAGTGGATTTTTAAGGGAAAATGTAGCCAAAACAATGAAGACGAGACTCGAAGAAGGGAGAAAGTTGGCGGTGAGTTTGGACGAAAAATAAAGAAAATGAAATGCAAGGCAAGTTTCGGATAGTGGAATGAAAAATAAAAGGGATCAGAGTGTGGGGGGGGAAAATAGAGAGTTGAACTATAACGGGAGAAAAATAGAGAGAAAAAAAAATGTAATGACAGTATGGAGAAGCGAAAGTTTGAAGATGACCGGAGGAAATGAATGGGGATAACAAAGACAGAGAGAAATGGGAGAACGGTACAGTGGAGGCTAATGGAAAGTCGGAAAAGCAGATGAAGAAGGGTTAGCGGTGAAGACAAAAGGAAACGGAAAGAGAGGATGCGAGAAGAAGATGGGAAAAATTGGTTGGAAGTGATTGGAAAAAAGCGAAGACAATGGTAAGTGGAAAAGAAGCGATGCTATGGTGACGTTTGATTCCGAAAACTAAATTCACTTATTAAATAAAGGACCATTATTTTGAGCCCATTATCGGGCGAGCGTTAAAATAAAAACTCCAGAACAATGCGTATTATTTTATTTTTAATTGAAATACCAGAATTAAGGCATTTAAATTGGATTTTACGCAATTTAAAATGTAGCAACCGAAAAACAAAATGTTGCGTGTACGCATTAACGGCTTAAAACGTTACACGAAATTAAATAATTGTTCATAATAAAATACTTTCGACGGTGACTTTTACATTGTCTGAATTTTATTATAAATTTCTCTCCATGTTCTACGTGTCCAACGTTGTCTCTTCTCGTTTTTTAAATTGAGAAAATTAATAAAATGAGAAAGAAAAAGTTACGTCTTTGTAAAGACTAATGAACACAATTAACACAAATATAAAGCAAAATATTACGTTTGTCCTCGTTAAGAAAAAAAAAAAGAAAAAATTGATTTTCTCTCCAAAAGAGCTATTAGTGAATTAAATACCGAATTGGATGAAATTTAAATTACACAAAAATTACCGTAAACAATATAAACTATTCTGATTGAAAAAAATTCAACCGATGCATACAAATAAATAAAATAAAATAAAATAAAATAAAACACTTCTGAGCCAAAACAAATCCACGAAAAAAAAAAATAAAAAAATAAAAAAATAACGTATTATCGCCTTCGTTTCTACACTTTCCCTTCGCCCGTTAACGTTCCGTTACATAACATACTGCTCTCAAGAAGATCATTGCAAGAAAGCAACGGAAACCGATACAAAGAGCATCTGGAAACTGAAGACAGAGAAACGAGAGCAGAACCGAAAGACAAAAGTTGGAGGAAGAAAGAGAAAGGTACGCTTCTTCGAAGGATACCAGGGACAAACGTCGAAGGAGTGGGGAAGACAAATAAGAAAAAATTCGCGAAATCAAAGCGAAAGACAAGAAAGGAGTAAATGGAAAGCAACGGAAGGCGAAGGAACCAAGAAGAGTTGGAAAGGAAAAGCCAGGCTTGATCTAATCGCAAAGACGCCGTGACTGTTAGTCCTTCAAAGGATAAAAGGCTTCGGTAATTTACACCGAAACGCGAACAAGCGAGAGAAACGCGGAAGACAATTCGTATCGTTGGACCGGACGACGCCGGCTACAAACGATGGAGAAAGATCCACGGCTTCCTCGGCAGTGCATTATCGTTATTAGATTTATGAAATCTTAATATGCGAAGATGTTGGTTAAATCTTAATTGGAGGGAGTCCCGGAGCCAGTGGTTCGTCGTCAATCAACGTGGAATGCCGTCGACGAAAATTGTGCCCGAGTTCTCGAACTGCGCTGCGACGAGTTTGGATTGCGAAATTGCGTCGACGAAATCGGGTATCGTGTAAACAAAATTTCAGCAATTTAGAAACGAGTCGAAAATATTTCGAAGCGGCGTGGCTCGGTCGAAGGTGAAAAAGTTACGCGAGAGAGTTCGAAACTTGAATTTCTCGCCGGATACGATGAAGAAGTAAAAGCGAGAGTTCCTCTCATTTTTTATGAAACGCGTTTGATAAGGAAGATGAAGTCTATGCGCGTCGGAGAAGCTTTCGAATTGGAGTACATATTTTTAATTCTTCGTTTCGTCGAAGCTGCTAGGACAGTTTCTGTAAAATTTAATCGATTGGTTCTGCAAAACGTGACGTGAGAAAGTTATCTCGTTTAAGTATTGGGTTGTCCGGAAAGTTGCCGATTTTTAAGGAAAATTCAAACACAAGATTTATATTTCCTTATACATTTATTAAATTATATACAGTACTGTGCAAAAGTCTTAGACCACCTGGCGAAAAAAATATTTTGCTATCTTAGAAACGAATTTAAGATGGATTGATGTTATTTTTATTTTGACGTTATTTCTTTCTTTTTTTTTAAGAATTAGATTCACGAGGTGTTGATTAGATCGAGAAATATTGATTAATTTAAAACAATCAATATTTTGTGTATTCTCTTTTTACTTCCGCTACACGACAGTTTTTTTCTTCTTTTTTTAGATAATTGTTGAAAAAAATTTTAAGAAACTCACTTTGCATTTCCTGCCATTCCGTTATCGACAATTTAAAAAGCTGATTTTTTCATTTTTGGCTTTCTTCGTATGTTTCCTTTATACTTTGCATACGCGTTCCATAATATTTTAATCAAGGCTCTGCTTGTTAAAGAATTTTTAAAACATATTTTCACCAGCTTAAATTATGCATGACCAACACAGGAAAGGCAATATGGGAAAATTTGAATTTAACAGTGTTAAGAAATGCTTCTCTAAAATATGTTTAATTACAGTTACAAGATCAATAATGTAGATGGTCTATGACTTTTACACAGTACTGTATGTTCCATTTCGTTCTATAACCTTTCTCCATCTCTCGCGTAACTTTAATATCCCATCCTTCTAAAGCTTCTTAAGTTTTTCGGCGAAAAACTTTTCCATATTTAACAGTAGAAACTACCGTGCCAGTCAAAATGACAATTTTATAAATTTTATAAATTTTATAAATTTACAGTAGCGCATTTTTAGGGATTTTCTATAATTTTTTAAACGAAATATGCACAAAGAATTATTACTCCTGATATAAGTATTTTTTCAAATACTTATCGTTTCGATTTCTTTGCTACAAATAAGTCTATTTTAATCGTCGATAGTTCTACCATTAACCCATTGGCGCACACTTTTTATTTCGAAGTGGCGCTCAGAAACACACTTTTTTTTTCAATTGTTTATGTCTACCAGATGAAATTGAGTGTAACTTGTATATTTGGAAGTGAAAATTATCACATTAATTATCTGGCATGCTATACGTTCTTTGTTCGATGCATTACTTAACCAAGAACAAGTGTACAAACGCTGTACTTCTTTTAATAATTAAAATTTGCATGACGTCTATAGCCGTCATTTGCCTACATATCGACAAAAATTTGACGGCTATAGCCGTCATTTGCGGCAATGGGTTAATAGCGTATAAAATTAACGAGAATGAATGTATCCTAAGCAAACTTTTGTCTAAAGATGCTCGAAGTGTCACTCTTTAGAATATAACGCGTGTCATTTGTTTTCAATCATTCTGACATTTTCAGACCTGTTCTAATGGCAGCTACCGAAAATCGGAATTGTGAAAGACGAACTTTCCTGACAACCCAATATTTTAAAGTAGAAAGATATTCCTTTCTGGCAATTATTTATCTTCTTTTTTTCTTCTTTTTTTCTTCTATTTCGAGTGTCAATTAATTGACACCTTATTGAGCAGCTGTTAGACAATGGTACACGCAAATTGTGGTACACGAACGTTCAGATATTAAAATGGAATCGATCTCTGGAAGACAATCGGTGCTCTGAAAATCCACATTCGAAGAATGAGATTTAATATCCGCGGAGTGTCAGGCGTTTGAAGCTCGATGTAGAACAGTAGTTTGCAACAATTATAACTTACAATGTGTCTACGAAACGTTATAAACTATCGAATGGAAATCATTGTACATTCTTTCTATTCGTTTTCTACATTTATAAATTGATTCGACTCTATTATTCGGGAAACAGTGTTTCAGTTAGAAAGTAGGAATAATTGAAGCCAAAAATTATTATTTAAATATACAGAAGGTAGAAACGTTGTTATATTCTTTAAACGAGAAGCTATAAAAAAAAAGAAATTCAGAAATCGATCCAGTGAAAATAATTTCTCTCCGTTTATCTTTGCTAAAATTAAACAAAGTTAAACGAAATTAAAATCACGTCGAGCCATACTTTTTCGCTCATTTATTTTATATTAACTTCTTGAAGAGCAGAGTTTTATTTTTCATTCTAAATTTTACGGAAAGAAATCTATTAAAGGTAATAGTAATAGTTTAAAGAATCAGGAAATAATAAATATCGAATGAAAGTAATTTAACATTCACTTCTTTCTTTCTTTCTTTCGAAAGTTAAAGAAATTTCGATAGTTTTTAATTTAAAAAAGTAATAGCGTTAAAGCAGAAGTAGGGACGTTTCTTCCTTTATTCAAGAACCAATGAGCCTGATAGGAGGACGTTTTCTTAAAACTCTTAGACGTCGCCTTGGACAAATCTTGTCGAAGTCCACGAAAAGTTTCAGGCTATCCCGGTGTATTTCCTTCTCGCAAGTCTGATTATCCAGAAAGTTGTAATCACGTTAGACCGCCAAGGGCTGTGTCACTGTTGGCTGAAAATTAATAGACGCCAGCTCCGTCAAGAATACACCGAGCTTCTCTAGGTACTCTTGATGATAGATTTCATAAAGAAGCGACGTCTCTCAAGCAAGGACGTCATTTAAGAAAGGCCTTGAGTAATTCCAACAAAAATCGAGCACGATAATCGTGATCGTAACACATTTATTACGTTCAAAAATCAGCCAAGCTTCATCCTAAATGCAGTTTTTAGAAAGTAGCTAGAAAAACTTAGAAACACTCGTAAAAATAAATAAAACTGGTCCATTATTTAAAAAATTAGAAATTATCGTTAAAATGTTAATATACGAAAATGTTGGTTAAAGCTTGAGGGAGTCCCTCTAATTAATCTACGGTACTTACAGTATTAAATAAAAACGAATTTTCATTTTAACCCTCTATGGCTTTGTGTGACTTAAAAGTTACTATTTATATTTTTAAAACTATTTATATTTAAAAAAATTTTTAAATATAAAATATTTTTAAAAGTATTTATATTTTAAAAAATTTGTCTTATCTGGTTATCACTGTTCTATTAAATTTGATTGCTGTATTACCGTAGCGACACCACGATCCATCTACAGCAATTATTAGCTTAAAAATTTTCCACATCTAATTGTAAGTGAAAAATCGTAAGCAATCGTAATTTTTTCTCCGACAAGCAGACAAAATTCGAGTTACTGAGGGTTAAGTTCAGCTTTTCTTTTACCAAGTTAAGTGTGTTCGACGACTATATCCGTGATGCGTGAAACTTTGTTACAATTTGATATTTAAATTGTAATTTTGGCGAGAAGTAAATTATATTCGTAAATTTTAATATTTTTAAACTGTTTAGAGGTCAAGACGAAATAAAACGAATAAAAATTATAAATAATTTGAGTTGAATTCGTAACTTCCTGAGAGCTAACTATACCCGTCGCTTGATTATCGCGACATGCACTGATGCGCGCTTTGCAAAGAGATCGCCACAGTTAACTGGTTAATTAACCCTCTATGGAACCGTGTGACTTAAAAGTTACAAACTGATGTATCTATATTTTAAAAAATTAATTTTGTTCGGTTATCGCTGCGCTATTAAATTTAATTATTGTATTACTGTAGCGACACCACGATCCATCTACAGTAATTATTAAAACATTTTCAAATCAAAGTGAAAAACTGTAATCAATCGTAATTTTTCTCCAATAAGCAAACTAAATTCGGGCTACAGAAGGTTAAAAAAAAATCACGTTCGGAATTTGAGTAAAATTTTCATATCTTAACAAGGAATTAATCTCCGTGTTACATTATTATTTTTTTTTTTTTCTTCCTTTTTTGGAGTTTTAAATTATTTTAAGTTCCTTGAAAAATGAATTAGTGAGCCTGTTTTTAATTATTTTTATATATATTCTATGTAAACGATTTCCTCGTGACTCTTTATGATCGATGCGTCTTATTTATTCGAAATTGGTATGAATAAAAGATAAGATACATCGGAAGAATAATTATGTTGAAGTAGCTGAATATTCGATGAAAATATAATTGTGACGTCGATAACGATTATTTAATATCGGCATGCAGGAAGAAATGTTTTTTTTTTTCCTCGAATAGAAGAGTGTCGAAGTGACGCGAAAACTAATTTCTGATGGATAACGGTCAAGTAACAACTTGCATGTCATTAAGCGAGTTAGGCAGCGCTGGAACCTAATTAACTCGTTTCGATACTACAGGCGGGTTCGTGTTCCGCGATTGTCACAAAGGGTGCAGTAATTTCAATCTGCAACATTTTCCACATTCGTTTGCGAATTGGGTAACGTGATTAAAAGTTAAGTGCGTAGGATTTTCAGTGAATTACTTGAACAATATTTTTGGTCGTTAGCCTCCGTGAATTTAACGTTGTGTACATTTTTCCTTGTCTTCTTAATTAGTGAAAAATTTACGTATCAGGGTATTCCAGAATTTACTGAGCATTTTTTTTCAATTTTATTTTATCAAAATTAATTTTCTTCAAAGGTTAAACTGCAAAGTAATTTCCTTCACAGGTTGAATTTGGTATTTTCGTCGATTTAAAATTTTGTTTTACTTGGAAACAAAGCAAATTAATGAAGCGAATAAGAGATCGCAAGCTTTTATCGTTTCTTGTTTTCTTTTTAATTTAAGTTCTCACAGTGGTCCTGTGAAACTTACGAAAGTTTAGGAGTGCGAAGGTTTGACACTGTTTGTACTTAAGAAATAGAAATGAAGGATATATGCGAGTTGGACAAATCTTTAACACACTTTTTGAAAATCCTGGAAAATCCTTTAACCCTTTGCGGTCTTATGTCGAGCCAGACTCGACATTTTACTTTGTTCCATTGTTTTCAGTTTTAGGATACGAAACATATTCTTTTACATTAAAATATTATTTAATGGAAAATTTTCTATCTAGATATCTTACAGTTAATGAAAATGTGAAAATTCAGCCAAATTATTGACAGTTTTTGAATGTATATTATTGAATATGAACTACTTAAGTTAAAGTGTCCAAAGTGGCTCGGACCGCAAAGGGTTAAAATGCAACACGGTAAATTTATTTTCTGTAAGATGTATTTAAATTTACTTTCGGTAAGAAATCCCGAATATTTTGATATATCCTGTGATAAAACAAAATATATAGTGGCTAACTGCTGGCCAAAAATTTGGAATCATTAGCACATTGGAAGGAACACATAGATTAACACGTTAAACGCGTATGTTTACTTTTTGAAGCGAAGTAGGATGGATATCGGCGACGAAAAATTCGTTGTGCGTTTAGAGACACTATCGGTTCTACTCATGGGTTGAAGTTAACTGTGTTATGGTCCTCGAATTCTTCTGAAACTTTTTACTAAAAAGAATTCCTGATTTTTATACCGATGTATACTTAACACGTTAAACGCCACGCCGATTTTGGTCGACTTCCCGTTAGGCTGTGTGGTGCGATACTGATTCAAAAACATTTGGTTGCAAAATTGTTAAGAATTTAAGAAGAAAATTACAGAGGCCT
>SMSQ01019487.1:4699-17019 GCA_019453375.1 Ctenoplectra terminalis | reverse complement strand
CAAATTTCTATATTTTTAATTTTTATATTCTTAAATTATACCAATCATTCAACACCTTAAAAATGTTGTCATATCCTCGTATTCAAGAAATAACTAACAATAAGTAAATTAAAACAAATTTTATGGAATCATTTCCACGTGACATAACTTTCGGTGTTCCGTAATGCAATACCATGTTAATAATATATTTAGCGAACATTGAAGAAAAGTGTGACCGACTTTATGAATACTTCTTTTTCTGCGTGAACGAATGCATTAAGGCAAAGTTCAAAGCGGGATTCCTCGACGACAAGGGTAACGAGTGTCCAGCAATCTTCTAAAGAGAAGTCTTCCTGGAGTCCTTTTCCGTACTGTCCTGGAACCAAGTCCCAGGAGAAGCTGGAGCACCGTAGGTAGACCAGATTTATGTGCAAAACTCCGAGCCGTCCCCTACGTCCGAGCTGACAGGGATGCAAGAAACGATCCCTAAGGAGTCCAGGATAAACTTGCTTCTAACGATCGGCGGATCTGCATGGACGACAGTCCAAGGATTTTCTGTTTGAAATTTTGGTCATTCTCAAAGAGACTGGAAATTGGAACATTCCTAGAGAGGATGAACCTGGTAAATTAAAAATGAGTATTCAGTGTCTCATGTACCCTTTGATAAAAAGAAAAAAATTACAAAATTAGAAAGAAATATATACGAAGAAAGATACGTAGTAGTATTAGATACCGGAAAAAGTTGGTGCAGTTTTTTGTTACGTACAAATTCAAATTGATTTTCTTATAGTATTTTGCAGAGATAATATAATGATGATGGTATCGTTAGAAGAGTTTGTTCATTTAGTTAGTGCACATTATTTCAATTCTTCATTTCTTTCAATTTTCCGTTATTTATTCAAAGATAGGGATGCTATATAAGCGAATAATACTTTATTTTATTTTATTTATATTAAAACGTATTTATAGTATTTATCAGGATCGTTCTCTTACTAAAAAGAAAGTATACAAAAATGGTTCGAATCAATTTCAAACTTGTAAAAATTCAAAACGATAACAAGATCAAAATAATTGTTAGTTCATTTTTTGCAATCAAAACTCAAGATTTTTATAATAGTAGAAAGATTTAAAAAGAGCTGTAGAAATGAATAATGATTGCTTTATTAAATAAAATTATATTTCATGAAAGATCGGACTCCTTGAATTTTATACCATAAATCCGCACCAACTTCTTCCGACACCTAATATTTAGACATTTACGTTCATGCTGCGTTTAACATCTATATCATGAACGAGTTATTGAAATGTTATCCTTATTGACGCATACAAATCTCTGAATCAAAGAGCTGTGGTTGCTTTAACTCTTTGAACTCGAGAGGCGGCTCTCACTCGCGCCACTTGGATTAATACAACTTGAATGGTAACTGATAAGTGACAATAATTGTTTTATCAATAGATATCATTTCTCTTTACACTTTAGATATTCGAATTTACGTGCACTTCATAATACAGTATTGTGTATAAAATTATTATGTTTAATTTAATCTATTTTTAGTAGTTATAAAAACTGATCCAAACAGTAGAATTAGCAGCAGTGAGGATAAGTTCGATTTTACGTTACTTAGAGACCAAATTCATACTGTTATAAATAGAAATTCAATAAAAATAACAGTAATGAAGACAGTGATCAAGTGATTGGTCCAAGAAGGACCAAAAGCATATTTTTACGACACTTAAGAAACTGAAAGTGCATTTTGGCAAGTGCTTCCTAAAATATCGCAGGAAGCAAAATTACAAAGTTTAAGATTCAATATTAGGTCTTATATAATATAAGAATACACTAAATATTGCAATCAAATAGTTATATCCATTGTCGGTATTCCGGTGCTGCATTAATCTAATAATAAGTGGCGAGTGAGAGTTGCCTCTCGAGTGCAAAGGGTTAATTATTTCAAAGCCTACATAATTGTTTCTATGAGCTGTAGAAGATTTGCATTGTTTTCTGCGTAGACTGTTAGATTAACAAATAGTCAATTCAAACTTAGCTTTCTCGAAAACTAAACTTTTTATGAAAAAATTTTATTGTATACTTTCGGTTTATTTTCACATATTAAATCACTCTCAGCCCGGTTGTATGTACAGGTAGCCCTGCTACAACACGGCATCCTATAACACTGTTTCCCTCTAACACTATAAGAAAATTGCGAAAACCTTTGTACATCACTGTACTTCTACAGCACTGGATAATATCATTTTTGTTTAACATATTCAAAAACTAAATTACCTTAAAATAATGTGACCTTGTAAGAATCAGCAAACAAACCGAAATTACAGATTTTTTAAAGAGGATAGAAGGTGCAAAAAATCTAAATGAAGAAAAAAGTTCAGAAAGTGAACGTGACATCGTTCAACCGAAAAAACGTTCTCGTTTGATTTTACTGAATAGCGATGAGGAAAAAATTTATTAAATTAAGATTACATGAAATGAAAATATTTTTTTGTTTTTTTTTCGTTTTGTGTTATACATACATTTATATTTTTAATAAAAATTAAGTTGCTTATATGGAATTAAAAAAAATGTTTGTTTTTAATAAGTTTTCGGAACGTAACCCTCCTTTTTGTATTAATTCTGGATCTTCTATAAGACTGTTTCGTACAACACTGCATTTTCTAGGAACCTATCTACCGTGTTATAGGAGGGTTACCTGTATATCAAAATAAACGTAAAATACAAATACTGTAAATTCTACTTCTTACTTTGTTAAATCTGTCTGTCACCAATTTTGATTTTGAATGCTACACATACTTGTACACGCGTATATTTATAATCAAAGTGTAAAAACAGATTAGTATCCTGCGTAAATAATTGTAATAATACGAAAATTAGTTTCTCAAGAGTATTTAGGAATCTTTAAGCATGCATGGAATTATAGTATCACTAAAATCAATTTGAGGCAGCCTGTTCACGAAGACGAGCGAACAAGAACGTTCAGCCAAAGATTCCACGCGTTCCAGCTGTCTTCCGGACATACATAATTGGTTAATTTCGAAATTATACAGTACAGATAACATCACGCGAGTCAAGCTTATTCTCCGCTTAATTTTGAATAATTTTCTTATTATACGATTTGATCCTTCGACTTTAAACTCGGTGAGTTTTTTTTATTTTTTGTATCCACATTATTATGAAATTCGTAAACTCGACAAAGAAAAGATACCTCTAGATACATTTTAAAAAATTTCTACAATGTAAATTATAATGAGAAAAGGGAAAATAAAAAATTAATACACCTTTAAATAGAAACCCTTATTTTCTTATTATAAATATGTTTGTAATTATTCTATTTTAAAAAATTGCTTTTTATACATAGTAAATATTACAGTAAAAAATTTTTATAAGATAATAACCAATTTCCTTTAATGAATCAACGGTCTTTTCTAACTTTTATTTGAAAATGATTTTGAAAGTTAAAAATTTTTTAAACAGGTTTCTCGTTCTTCCTAAAGAAATTTTCACTTTATAATAAACAAGATAATATTTTAGAATGAAATTTTTTTATTTCTCTTTAACAACACTAAGTTGTTCCAGCGATATTTAAAAAAAAGGAAATCCTGACAAAATGATCAATTAAGAATAATTACATGTACGATACATATGAATATAAAATACACATGTTCACAAATATACAAATTGGCTAATTAAAAGCTTACGCATCCCTTTTATTCATTCTGATGCTCACGCAATCTCGGACAATAAAAATTACGTTTATAATACGTGTATGAACCATGACGCAAACGTTTCTTATGCGTCACTAGAAAAGTATCTGTCAACCATAAAAGAGAGATTTCGTCATTTTTATTTCTCGATTTTCTGGCAAAGCTACGGCCACCTGTTTTCAAACATTAAATATTCCGCGCAACAGTGTTACATTCTGTAATATTCAACTCGTATAGCTACTCTGGATGCGCCTTCAGTTTTGTTTAAATCCTTTCTGCTTCCATTTACATGACTTTCTCTCTTTATGCCTCTTAGATGATATCGCTGCTGCTTTTCTTACGTCTGAATACATGACTGGAACTTACAAAAGGAGTATTTTGACCACGATGTCCGGTTTAAATATTAAAATTTAAGTGGGAACTTTGTAACTGCGTTCATCGAGCACTGTTTAATATTCTGCTCGGTGGCTTCCATTGGTCCTAAAGAGCTTTCGTTATAAATTCTTGTATACCTTTACTTTATCGAAATAAATTGATGTTCCCTTAGAATTCTTAAAGACTTCAATTGAACGTTGCGAATAACAATATTTTGTTCTCTGTATTGCTTTAACCTTTAACCGGTAAGGTGGGATCTGATATACTCAAATTATATTCTATTCTAACATTAAATTTTTAGATTTTTTGCAGGGGAATATCGATAAAATTTTATTTGTAACTATCTCTTTAAAAATTTTACCCCTCAGACTCCACCGTACCAATTAAGGGTTAATGGTACCTTTTATAGAAAAGGTATATTATATAATTTGTATTGTAAATAATATAAAGAATATTATATAATTTTACATAAGAGCGCCACGATAATAATAATTTTTATTTATTTCGACTTTTATTTTAAAACTATTACAATTATAATTACGATATTTCTATGTTACTAAAGTACGTAATTGTAATTTACTTCACAACTGAATTTCATAATTTTGCGTAACATTATTTTACAAAATAAATTTGTTTCAATTTATAATTTTTATCTTTTTTTTTTAACTTTAAGTTAAGTGTAGATCTTGATCCTTTTATAGTTTCACATTTCCGAAGTCATTATACATATGATCTCAATTTCAATGAGATTTCAATTTCTACATTACTTTCGAATCAGACTCACGTCTCCCATATCACATCCCTAATTTTTCTAGTTTATTCGGTATAATTAAACTGAGACTATTTATGCAAGTAAAATGTACTAAAATATGCAGTAAATATACATGTCAATGACAGCGATGAAACATGTACATTATTCAAAATATGCAAGATAAAACGATCATTTTAAAGTTCTCTAATAACAAAACTTTCTGTCTAGGTTCCATTTTTGTACCTATTTCTTATAAGAATATATAGTTGTATAAATATCAACAGTCTAACAATAATCAGTACACTTCATACAAATAATCAATGCATAATTCACAAATAAAATTACATCTAAAGATTCCACAATTCTCTTTCGTAACAATAATGTTAATAGTACATTCATAACTATTACTATATTAAAAAAAGTGAAAAGACCATTTGATTGAGCTAATAATTTTGTTCTAAAAGCACACATTTTTAGACTTCACAACATCCGGTTTCAGTTCCAATTTCACCTTCATTCTCTCTGTCAGAAGGTGATTTTCAAGACTTCCCTTTTCGTGTGGATTTTTTATTATTTTGCTGTGACATCTACTACATGCCTAATTTTCGAATTCAATCTCAAGAAATCTAACCAAACGACCATGTTTCATTTTAGCTACGTCTTTGATTCACGTTGATACTATGTATGCATTACCAAATATTTACTCATTCGTTTTCCGTTGACAACCGTATGTAGGGAAATGTTATGAAAAATAATTAGAGAACTCAATTTCACTAACAAATTGATTATTAACACAGTTTAAACTTTCAGTTTTAAATAACAGAATCTTTGCTTTCAAAATAATTAACAACTTTTAGTCTTTTTAAATATACCGCTTTCCAACGAGCTCGTAATATATGAATGTATTCACTACGATTCGTTAGTCGTCACGGTAACAGCAAACTTTTCGAAAAACTAGGGCTTCGTGGCCGCTTCGATCGGTCTTCTTTCTCGATTTCATAATTTCGATTATCGAAATTCAATTTGAAACCATTCTAACCCTTACACGTGCCTTCGGTATTCTACCTATTTACATGTATCTGTGCACGCATTAATCGCTTTTTACCATTCGCCACGAATACCGAATATCTGTGCCCGAACGCCAATATTGTAATAATATTCGCATACTTTAACTAAGTATCGGATACTCGTCTACGAATATCGCACGTGTAGAAACCAACGAAATCAGTGCCAAAAACGACGCAGGAGTCTCGTGCCAAAAGTAGCATGCGTCGTACGATATGTCACGCGTATTATTACATTACCAAGTGGAAAAGCGGTTCCGTATTCCGCGTCACGTCAGCCCGATGAATCGCTACGAACGCGGACAAGCTATGGAATAAATAGCTCGTTCTTTAAAGCGCGAACGTGACAATTCGAGTGCACCCGAGAGCATAGATATCACAGAGAGAGGCCCGGCTGGTCGTTTTCCAGGGGCGACTACGCGATGTCTGCTGCTCGGCCACTTGCCGATTCCGCGCGCGGATCTTAGACGCGTGACCTGGACGGTTCCCACGCAGGACACGGAACACCGTCGCAACCGGCTGACGTGTCACATACATGTATACGTGATCATGTTCTAATGCATCGCGCGGCCCTAGGAAATTACAATTAGGCGACCAGGCAAACGAGCAACCACCGATCGAGTCTTCTGGATCGTTAAGGTTCATCGCTGGATTTTCATGTACAGTCGCTCACGCTCATAATCGTGCACCCTACAAAATAGAATTACTTTTTTTAAATTCAATTTAACGACGTGAATTCTTTTGGGAGGTTAAAATTATTAGTTTACTAAACGATAACGGTGTAAACAAAATTTGGAAAAATTTCAATTGGTCGGAATCGTAAAGAAAATAGTGAAGGTTATTTTTCACAACTTCTTTGTCTGAGCTTGAAATGAAAATTTATAACATGGATTTTGTAGATTTATATCGGTTATATACACTACCGTTCATAAGTATTTTACCACCTTCAGTTTATCTAAAATATACAAAATATATTTAAAATAGGACGTCTGAATGTAATTTTTACCGCGGTGTGTCTCTCTTATACACTCGTATAAAGATCACGATTCTATTTCAATCGTATAAATTTATATTCATACCACTTAGGGGTATTTACGTTATAACTTTGATATAAACTTTTTGATTCGATTCCACCAAGTGGTCAAGTACTTGTGGACGGTAGTGTACATGCTGAAAGCTTCATGAAAATCAGTTGATGCAGAAACAAGTCACAAGCATCGAAAGATGTAGGAATCTTTTGCTTTGTTACAATTATAGACCAAAAGTGGTACAAAATTGCAATTTTTACGATTTTTAACTATTTGTATAATTGATATTCCACCATGTGTATAATTGATATTCATCCACAAAACGTATTTTAAAAATTTTCATTATACACTGAACTAAAAAAATTGTAAGAAATAACCTTTGCTATTTTCTTTGCGGTTCCGATCAATTTTAACTTTTTCAAAACTTTTTTTTACACATCATCTAGTAAACTAATTCTTTTAACTTCTTAACAAAATTCAAGTTGTTGGGTTCAGTTTTGAAAAAATTATTCTTTTTATAGGGTGTACGATTATGAGTGTGAGCCACTGCACGTATCTGTATTTACGTTGGTGCGTTGAAGAGGTACTGCTCGATACGTGGAAAGGCGGTGTGTTGGTGGAAATTGAAATAGTCTTGTCGACGCGTTAAGTAATTGCGATTCGACTTCTTAAACACTAATTATACGGAGACATATAGTTTATAGGACAAGAATAAAGGAATAATAATAATCTCGACCGCGAATTGCAATATATTAGAAAGGAACGAAAATTAAGTTGCGTTAGAAAATTCTTCCTCGCGTAGCTTATTTGGCAAATATAGGTAATATTTAGGCTAAAAATGTAATCGTGTGATTTTTTATGAATCGGTCACAAATTCGGTTACAAAAGCACATAATTTCGTGCATGAAGATATAAGCGACTTTCAAACCTTATGACAATCACTAATTTTGAGGGATCAAATCCGAGAACGAGTGAGAGTCTCTTACTCTAGTTTTAGCGATTCCGGCGTGTTAGATCCTTTTCCAAAAAAATAATATCGCAATAAAATGATCGGTCGACAACTTCATAGTTTGCCGCTATCTTGGGCCTCTCATTCGTTTTCCATATTCTCTCTTCTCCCGTTCGAGAACAAAGTAAAGCCGAATAGTATTGGGTTGTCCGGAAAATTCGTACCGATTTTTAAGGAAAATTCAAACACAACACATTTCAATTTTCTTATACATTTATTAAATTATATACCTTCCATTTTGTTCTATAACCTTTCTCCATCTTTTACGTAACTTGAATATCCCATCCTTCCAAAACTTCTTAGGTTTTTCGGTGAAAAACTTTTGCATATTTAACACTAGAACTACCGTGCCAATCAAATTGACTGGTTCGTAATTTGTCATAGAAATTTTATAAATTTACAGTAGCGCATTTTCAGGGATTGTCTATAATTTTTTAAACAAAATATGCACAAAGAATTATTACCCCTAATATAAGTATTTTTTCAAATACTTATCATTTCGATTTCTTTGCTACAAATAAGTCTATTTTAATCGTCGGTAGTTCTACTGTTAATAGCGTATAAAACTAACGAAAATGAATACATATATCCTAACCAAACTTTTATCTAAAGATGCCCGAGGTGTCACTCTTTAGAATATGTACGCGTATCATTTGTTTTAAATCATTCCGACATATTCAGACCTGTTCTAATGGCACCTACCGAAAATCGGCACCAATTTTCCGGACAACCGAATAGAACTGATTTGTAATAAGCAACTGGCCTGTCCCGAGTGCGTTGCTTTTTTCGGTTCTACACAGTAGTAATATAGTAACTACAGGGAATAATGTAATGATACCTTTTCATGTACACAGGGTGGGGTAGATAAAGTGTTAGAACTTATTTTTTCCAAAGCTACTGCAGATATTAGCTTTAAATTTTCACGTCATAAATGATACAAAGACGCTAACATTTTACAGTATAAGATACTGTGGGAGTGAGTTTCTTAAGGGTGGAAAGTGTGCCACCCCCGTTTTTTGTAAATCGAATGGCATATTAATTTTTGTAACTTTTCAAACCTAACAACTTTCATTTAAAGCTTTTTTTTCATTGTGCATAGTTAAGAAGTTATAGCGGAAAATACTTTTCGCAAGGAGAGCTTTGTGCTAATGTCGAAAGATATTAAGAGGAATGTATTCTGCTTTAAAAGGTTTTATTAAGTGGTTTAAATTGTGTTGTAATTTATTATAATATATACATTGTGGGTGTTTGTGTTTGTTATTATGTTATTATGCTACTATTAAATATTAGCAAAATCATTATTACAAGAATAAATGCGTGTTTGGAAGCGAATGAACAACTCTTTAACACGTTGAATGCCACGCCAATTTTACAGGGATTGTCCGTGGCGCCACGATGAATTTTTTATTATGCGATACATATAATGTTGAAATATTATTTGCAATAGATAAATTATAGTGTATAACCGTGTTTGACATGTTAATTGCGATGGGGGTCATCGGTGACCCCCGTGGCGCTGGAGTGCGATTCCGCGCGACTTCTAAAAATATCTCAATAATTGACGATTGAAAATATGCAATCGTCGATTATTTCATATTGTTTCTTTGTATTTAACAAAATGTTGTGACGATGAAGTTGAAGTTTCTATTTCTCCACGTGAAAGTTTGCTAAGAAAACCACGTCATGATTTAAAAGCAATGCCGGGAAAAGCTCGAACGGTGCGACGATTTTGCAAAATTTGTTAACAAAAAAATTCAAAGAAGCTAGGAAAAATAATCGCAAAAAACTGTAGCAAGAAAGTCGTGATATATTGTGAAGACTGTGATGATTCACCCGTTCTTTGTTTAGAATGCTTCAATACGACACATCGTAAGGTGCGCGTATAATAAAATTATATTTCATATATAAATAAAACTATTTTCAGATATTTTATACCGCATTCATTTATTCACACCTCTACATAAACGATGATAATAATAAAAAATTATAAGTATTGTCATTTGTTTAAATTATATATATTTCTATCAGTCTGGGCACGCCGGTCACCGGTGGTCCCCATGGCGTCACAGCCAAGTTGAGTGCCGGTCACCGGTCACCCCCGTGGCATTCAACGTGTTAAACATTTTATAAAATAATATTTTAAAGCAGAATATACTCTTCTTAATATCTTCCGACACCTACACGAAGCTCCCTTTGCGTAAGATGTTTTTCGCTATAACCTTTTAACTATGCAGAATAAAAAAAAGTATCTTAGACGAAAGTTGTTAGGTTTGATAACATATTTCCGAACATTGAAAACTTGATATGCCATTCAATTGCAAAAAAATAGGGGTGGCACTCTTTCCATCTCTCAGGAACTCACTTCCACAATATCTTATACTCTAGAATGTTAAGCTCTCTGTGTCATTTAAAACCTGAAAATTTCAAATTGATATTTGCAGTAGCTTTGCAGAAAACAGCTTCTAACACTTTATTTACCCCATCTTGTTTATTATTTTTCGCCAGAGTTATCTAATATGCAAACTAACGAACCAAAATAATATTTAAAGTAAATATTATCGGTTAATATCATAAAAAATATAAAAACTCCCAACACTTTAAATAAACAATATGTAGATCAGGATTTGATTTTGCTAATTTATAAGAAATGATGTTATTACAACTTCTATTACAATTTTTTGTGCATCTACGATTCATATAAGGTCAAGCTTATTTAAACCTTCTGCAGCCTCAAGTTACAACTACCTTTAAAAGCTGATTTATATATTACTTATTTACATATTATAATCTTAGTATACAATATAATTCTCTATACCTTAGTGTACAATATAATTCACTAATAATAAAATAAAATTTATTCCTATGTTAAACTGTTACGTTACATTTTTATAATGTTTTTCACCCCGATTTGCTATGTTTAACGTTTTTATTACAGATAAAGCTGTAATAAATTTCAGCTGAAGTTTCAAAAACTTAATAAAAAAAAAATAAAAAAATACGCGGATGTGATATTTAAACTTTTTTTTTTTAATGTATTCAGAAAATACTAATTTATATGAAACACGGTGTGTATATATCCAATTGTAACAAATAATAATAATTGGCGGGAATTAAAAGATGAGTTAAAACCGAAGCTGACTAGAGCAAACAGTTTTCGAAATATTTTATGAAATATATGTTTTCGACTTTCGATTTTCGACTTTGAATAGCAAAAAAATAAAATTGAAAAAAGTATGCGTTAAATATTCTTTCAATAAGTACATCATATATAAGTTTTATCAAAATCAGCGATTTACATTTGAGGACTCTTCCTTGTAAGTAAACTTTTGATCTTGACTGCAAACTGTAACTAATTGCTGTATGACAAACTCTGGCGTTAGATCTAAAGATCAAACTGTGACTTGACTTATCAGACGAAGGTGTAACTAGTGTCAATTGCAATTAAGCGAACTTTCAAACTACTAGAGAAATGTAAACTCGATTTTTCGTTTTCAAGAAGTTCTTACTTAGAGAGTTACATCTAGCAATGAGAAAGGAAAGTGTGAGAGGATCTTGTTTGTTAATAAGTAATTCAATTATTCTTCCGAACTGAAGAAGCTTATACAGTTTCTTTATCCTCTTGCTCCTGACACAATATGTAAAATAAACATATATTAAAAATATATTAAGTTGATGGAAAGCTCAGACTGTTATAACTTACATATACTTAATTATTTATTTGTTTTACGTTCAAAACGCATCAAATGCAATTCATGCAAGTTTAATGATTATTTTATTCCTAAATATATTCTGGTTGAATTAATAAATTTTTTGAAAATTTCGATTATCACGATAATTGCATTTTGCATTTTATATTTTAGAAAATTATCTGATTGTTTAAAAATATAATAACCCACAGGAGACAAGCATAGAAAACAGATGGGCAGTAATTTATTGTATTCAAGGATGGGCGTATTTGTTTATATTAGAGAAGTTTTACAGTGAATTACAAATTTCTGTTAAAATATACAAAACTATCCACTAACTATTCTTATTAACGTAGAGCTATTATGTTTTTGCATATGAAATGTCCAATTTTGTCATTATATAATTAGAAGTAAAATTAAATGACACTTATTGTACTGTCCCTGGCCATCGAATTATAATAAAATCGAATTATATAAAATTAAAAGGCCTGTTTAAATTGTAATGATATAATTTATTAACTACCAACATAATACGCTACTACTGTACATAACCTTATTAACACATGTTAATATTTTGTATTTCCACCCTTTGCTCTGATGACAGCTTGTATCCTTTCCGGCATGCTCCGCATAAATTGCTTTGTACATATAATCATATGCTTTGTATCTTCATTATTTTCCGAAATATCTGTAATTTTTGTTTTCAACTCA
>SMSQ01019486.1:7580-18961 GCA_019453375.1 Ctenoplectra terminalis | reverse complement strand
CTTGTAAAAAAATTTCATCCGTATTTCGTTCTACACCGATCCTAATGTAACGCACACTATTTAAATGTTACAAAAGTATTGGAATTAAATAAAAATACGTTCACATATAATTATTTGCAAGTTACTTGTGCAGCGCTAGTTAACGATAATTCGAGTACACAAATTTTACCGTGCACAAATAAGAATGTAACAATATTGCAATAATTCTTACACATTTCGTCAGTTCTTAAAAATCTTATCTTCGAAACTTAATGAAAAAAAAGTGTTTCAATTAAGACCGAATTTAGCATAGAATTAATGTTCTTATAATATCTTGAAACGAACGTTCCTATTAATGTGAATTAAATAGTACATTAATGTTTGCAGAGGAATATCTTCCACTGTGAGAAGATGTATAGAAAAAGAAACAGGTATAGAGTATGCAGCTAAAATTATAGATATTAGTAATGAAACTAACGAAGATGGACATACCATGAAGGATGCTACATTACAGGAAGTACAAATTCTTCGCAGAGTAGCTGGCCATCCTTATATTAGTAAGTTCTTAACCGTTTAATTGTTACGTGTCGTTTCAAAGGTTCGATCGAAAAATGCCAATGCGATCGCGATTCTCTTATTTCGGAAACAAAAATATATGAAAGAAAAATTGATTTTGCGCAAAGTTCATTCATTGATATATTAGAAAATAAAGTTGAAACACGTTTTAAAGAACACGAAATTGTTAACTTTTTTTTTTTGTCAATTAATAATTTTCGATGCGTAAAATTAAAAAAGTCTTAAGTTTTGGAATCCAGCGGTTCAAAAGTTATGCATAAGTAAAGTTATCGTTTTTAGGATATTTGACAGTTTGACGCTATGTTGGTGAAATTATATTCACTGAACGAAGAAACAACTGAAAACGTGGTCGGCCGGATTTGAAGCGACCTCGAACCTAACTCAAATTTACGTAAATTGGTTACCTTAGAAACACTAAAACTAGGCGGAGTTTAGACCAATCGGTTGAATACAAGAATATCGCCAAAGTAACCTGTCGGATACGCTAAAAACGATCGACTTTGAATATGCATAATTTTTGAACCGCTGGATTCCTATAGTTAAGATTTAATTCTACGCATCGAAAACTATTGATTGACAAAAAAATATAAGTCTACAATTTTGCATCCGTTAAAACGTACTTGAGCCGAAAATAATTGTTGCGAAGATTAAGAGAACAAATGTTTCAGTTTTGTAAAATTTACATTACCGCGATGCGATGGCACTTTTAAACATGAACAATGCGAGCCACGCGATTGCGCGTTGTTTGGCGCTGAAACGGTTGATGTTCAAAATAAAATGGAATCAATTTTTTTAAATATATTTTTCATGCAAAAACTACCGACGACGATGTTTGACTAAAAATGATATATATATATTTTTATTTTTTCAGTCGAATTACACGATGTCTTTGAATCTAGTACGTTTATATTTTTAATTTTTGAAATTTGTAAGAATGGTGAACTATTTGACTACCTCACATCTGTTGTTACTCTCTCTGAGAAAAAGACACGTTATATCATGAGACAAGTTTTTGAAGGAGTTCAACATGTACATAATCAGGGGATAGTCCATAGAGATTTAAAGCCAGAAAATATATTGCTTGATGATAATTTAAATGTAAAAATAACTGATTTTGGGTTCGCTAGAGTATTGAAAACAGGAGATAAATTGTATGGTGTGTAACCATTTTATATAAAAAAACAATTGCACGATTAATGGAACATAACTGTTAATTTTTGTTTTTTATAGATCTTTGTGGTACTCCTGGATATTTGGCACCAGAAGTGCTTAAGTGCAACATGTTTGAAAATGCAGAAGGCTACGGATATGAAGTTGACGTGTAGGTTGATGAAATTTAACATATTTGTGGAAAAATATACAAAGAAATAGAATTATGGCGATATCAATTGGTTTAAGCAAAGAAAATATTTAATGCTAGTATCTTTTATCTTTTTAGATGGGCCTGTGGAGTAATTATGTTTACCTTGTTAGTTGGTTGTCCTCCTTTTTGGCATAGAAAGCAGATGGTTATGCTTAGAAATATTATGGAGGGAAAATACTCATTTACATCCCCAGAGTGGGCGGACATAACAGGTAACTATTATTACTTATTAAAAGAGGTAAACATTTTTTTGTAAAAAGTAATAACTTATATTTGGAAAAAGTAGAAAAATATTGTTTCTTATGGCATGCAGAGTGAATTTGTGCTTAAATCACAATGCATGTATTTGAATGGATCATTTTTAAAGTTTTATCATAGTTTTAATTATTGTAAAACATAAACACTATATCGTGATACTATGGGCACATAATATGAAAATGAGAAAAAAAAATATGGAAACGATATTGCTCCACTTTAGTAATAAAAATATATATAAATTTTTTTATACATATAATATTTTTATTTTTTGTTTTGTCTCGTTAACAATTGGAGTCATTATGTCTGCCATACTACGATAAAAGACCATACAATAGTGTGTTTAAAAAAAAATAAAAATTAGTACAGTAGCATTGAATAGTTAAATTTTCACAAAATTTTCAAACCTGTGCAAGACACGGACATAAAATTTTAGGTGGCACATTTTGTCATTTTAATGATGCACGAGCATGAAAAAAAATCCGTGATAGTATCAGAAAAATATCTCGAATAAACATCTATCAAAGGTATATCATCTTGATGCGAGTTGCTTCCTGTATAGGCAGTAGCGTGGAGAATATACAGAAGGTAAGAGCTGTTACTAACAAATCTTTCAACATGGTGCACATTCTTTTCCGAAGTGTATAAGGTGCAATTGCGTGTACAGTGTTTTGTATATTATTAGTTTCTTGTTTTGTAGCACAGTTTTAAATATGCTTATAAACCTTTATAACTTTTAGATTTCCATTATATTTTCAGAAGCCCCAAAAGATCTGATAAGAAAATTATTAGTTGTTGACCCTAAGAAGAGAATTGGTATCAAAGAAGCATTAGAGCATTCGTTTTTCCACACAGTGGTAAGTACTTTAGTATGATGTATTCGTAATGCAATGTGAAAAAAATTTTTTAAGAACGGAAATAGAACATACTTGAAACATTAATCACTCCATGCAGTTAAAATAAATGTACTATATTCATAATTTTATGTTTTTATTTGTTTGCTTTATGTGTTCAACTTTCTGTGTTTATAATGAAACATACTCGCTTTTTATGAAATACCAAACTTCGTTATACAATCTTCTGTTTAATATTAATTTAATAAATTATATATATACATAACTAATCTGGAAGTGGTTTTCTTAAATTAAAAGAAGAAGATCATAGTATCACGATAAACTGAAATTATTGGAATTGCAGCTATGGGATCAAGACATCGCTCCTCTAAAACGTTCACTATCATCTAATTCGCGACGTCTGAGTAGGATATCTCAGTTAGCTTTGGTAAATTATTTTTGTTTTTATTTTGTTTGTTGCTATCGATTTTACTGATTATGATTTTTACGTAATATATATAACGATTAACATTTTAGTTTTTGTTAATATTTCAATTTAATCAGGTGTGAATATAACATTCGTATTTATTTCATTTTATTTTATTTTATTTTGTTTTATTTTATTTTATTTTGTTTTGTTTTATTTTATTTATGAAGCGTACAGTTTTACCAAACTATATATAGTTGAGGAGCAGACTATACAAATTTGTCTATATCAGTTATAATTATGCATAACTGAATTGTAGTAATGTTTCAGAAAAAGTATACTATGTATATGTAAATATATATGAAACATCAATTAATTGTCACTAATAATGATAGAGTATTAATTACTATTTTTGCATGCTACGCTGAACAATCACTAATAAAAATATAACGTTTCTTTCTCGTTGTCTATTTCTTTCTGTAAGCTTTGCAAAAGCCATACTAAAAATCACGTTCACTTTCAATTGCATTGAAACGATTAAAATGGCATTAATATCTTTAAGCTGTTTACTATACTATTTGTATGCCGTTTCATTATTATGCGTATTATTATTAATATTATCTTCCCACTGAATGCAACATATATATGTTTAACATGTATTTTTTACTATATTCAATAACACTTTTATCACAGGAAGCCGTGTAATAGAAACATATTATTGCTTTTAAATATTTTCAACTTTTTTTATCTTAACTTTTATTTTGTACAGGAATTAAAGGCAAAATCATTTAATGCAAGAAAAAGATTCCAGCTAGCAATCATTTGTGTTCGCGCGGTCGTTCGTATTAAACGACTTCACAATACACCTGAGCCTCTTTCAACTCAAGTGGCATGCACCGATCCTTACAGGATAAAAATTTTACGAAAGGTATTGTTTAAAAAATTTGTAATAAATGAAAACTAACTTTAAAAATAAAAATGTCATTTTTTGGTTTAATTATATTGTTTGTTTCTCATCAATTGGATCAACGAAATAATGTTTGTATAATTTTCATTGTAGGTTATCGATGGTTGTGCATTCAGAGTTTATGGTCATTGGGTAAAGAAAGGCGAAGGACAAAATCGTGCTGCCCTTTTCGAAAACACGCCAAAGACAGAACTTAAACATCTTTATGTTAGTAATTTGAGCAGATAACCAATGCTTGAATAAAGCATTACCTAGTTAAAATTGTTAATTCTTATGTTAGTCGACATTTACAGTATCTAAGAAAAAATATTCAGTAAGAAAAAATGAAAAAATAAATAACTTATATAAAAGGGTGAAACACATATGATACTTTTTTTTGATTTTGGTTGTAATACGAGTAATTGTTTAGACAATTTTTATGGTAACTACAAAGTATTTATAGACTCTCGTTACTGAATCTTGCAATATCATAAGCTAAATTGTGTAACGTTGTGTTTTAAATGTTGTTCTAAAAACAAAGAAAATAATAATTGGATTGTTTTATTTTCAAATTTTTTTTCTTATTGGAAGCAGATTTCAATACTCTCGGTTTTTAGGGGTTTTCGTATGATTTAGTTTATTATGCTTGAAATATAGCGATAGTCAGTGAATATAAATCATACGCAGCATTGAAAGAAATGTTACGAATTACGAACGGTTGTTTTAGCGATACGTCGAAAATTATTAGTATCACACCCTTAGAGTGTATTTTGTGTCTAGATGAAGTATTATATTCTAAACAGCTTGTGAAACTATATTTTGAATTTTCCGTTTTAAATTTGTAGTAAGTTTCTTCACAGTATTTTTCTTTCTTTTTGTAGCACGATATAACATAACGTAATTTATGTTTGAATATTAAATAGGTATGAACAAATTTTTTCACGTGCTAAAAAAGAAAAGACTTAAACGGATTATACATTGAATATAAATGACGGTGCTGACACGTACAAACATAGCAATACAGTATAGAATTTAAATAGAAAATTGTTCTGAAAACTGTTCCATGACTCAATCTCTTATGTTTGTACGTTTTTATTAAATATGTTTAATAGTTCTGTAAATAAAACTCATAATTTATTACAAATCAGCAAATCATACAAAATTGAGTTGGTACTAATACTTCTGCTGTAGCATATTCTTGATATTTCAATATTTAACGCATAGCTTTAATAGGAAGCAGTAAATGAACGTAATTTGGAATAATTCCAATGCTACCGTCGAAAAATTATGTTTTGAAACTTTGTGCATGCGAATTAAATTTTTTCTAAAGGTTCATTAAGGATATATTTGCGGTGAAAGATTTAGAAATCATACTTGTAACTAGAAAATGTATTCCATAGTAATATTATTTACTAAGATCTGTATGTAGATTGTAGTACGTAATATTTTTTGAAAATTCTTAAAAAACATATGTAAGAAAGTTATATTTTCACGGAAAAAAAAAAATAAATAAAATTACATACTTTTTAATAACTTAAGGCAAATTACAGTATATTGAATTGTGTATATTATTTAAAAGGTCACAGTCAATAATGCGTGTAAATTTCCAAAATCATGTTACTATGTTTACATATAGTACATATATTTTGTGCAAAATCTATACGAAGTAAAATATTTTTACTAATATCTAGTAAATTATACTTCTACACCTCTCTGTTAGAAAATTATTTTCTCAATTTACGATATAAATCGAAATTTTATTGTCAATTATATTTTGTACGTTTTTAGTAAATTTTACGTTGTGTATTAAATACATGTAAAGTAATACATTGCACAAATGTATCTCTGTAATTTTTACAAATGTGTTATTTATGGTATTTATGCATACAGTGATAATACAGTTTCGAAAAAAAGGTTGAGTTTTAATTATTGGTTTCAGCTATTAACGACCTACGCATTATTTAAATCCTACATTTTAAAACATATTTTTGCCGTTTTATTTTTCTTCGTATTTAAATACTAAATATCTTTTTCATCTATGATACAAACAGAGCATCGAACACTTTCGATATTTTAATTTCGCAGCATTTTCTACAATATTACATTTTCAAGTTCTGCAAGATTCTCTTATTATCCTACACTTGCTCCAGAACTTCCGAAACAACCTTCGCATATCTTAAACCTAATTATTGAAAAATGCGCAAATTCTTATCAACCCAAATAATACTCGATGGAACGATATGATGATCTTTTCGTTTTACGATGAATAAAAAAAAAAAATTCTAAAACCATTCTCGCGTTGCGTTAAAATTAAAAGAATCAAAGGAGAAATCGGAAGGCTGAGCTTTCGAAAAAGTGACGGGACGCAGTTTTGGCGCGCGCGCAAAAGTAAACAATGAACTGTACGTTTCTATATCGTAGAATTGGCAACAGTGTAGAGGTCCGATCCATGTGACAGAGAAGGAACGTGACAAAAGGTGGCAGAGGGTGACGCTGCCGAGATCGGAGTGAGTGTTTGCCCGGGCGAGCCGGGTGTCGGGTGTGCTGTGTACGATTGTCGCGATATTCGTCCGTTCTGGCGTCTACCGGAAGGTAAGCCTGCTTGTAAAAGATATCGGCTGGCTCCGAAATATCTAACCGATACGTTTCCCGCAATGGTACCGGAGGAAACTTGAGAAAATTGCGAAAAAAGTGCACCGACTAACGAGCAATATACAGCAGCTCGACACTTCTCTTACACGCCCAGCGGAGTGCTGCGTCACATGGGCTGCGTTCATTGGTCGATACAGCCAGGTGACGTCATGAACCGCGCTTTGATTGGTCTATACCTCGGACCCCAGACACGTGAATCGTGGCCAAGCAAGCATGGCTGTTGATGCGCAGTGGTTAGCACTTGTAAAATGTTTCTGCCACGCGCTAGATCGATCAGGTTATAACCGTCGCGTACTGTGAAACGTCGGGAGATCGTCCGGTGTTAAAAAATTTACGTGTGCCCCGTGATATTACGCACGTGTCGCATGTTTGACAGGGGAAATACTGCAGAAATTGTCCAAAGAAATTGATTTCTACCGTGAAAGTGGGTTCCAGCGTGTTTCCATTGTGACCGGAATACAGTCGTGGCGTACCTGTAAGTTGCCGATTATTTTCCATCCATTACTGGCGTTACCACGCCCGTTTAAAAGCCTCTACGGAACATTATCTCGTCAGGACTATCGCCTATTTAATTAACATGTGTATAGGTGGTTGCGTGGCGTGTTTTCCGTGCCATAATAGACCGAGCCAATCGCACGGTACTTCAACTCATGACGTCATTATATCGCAAGCTCCTATTGGCCAACGGTGCGTGCGTCGCCCGTCTAACGTGTGTGTCGCTTTGTCAGTTTAAGGAGCTCGTTCGGTGTACGGCACGCTTCTTCACTTTTCGTACTCTTACGGACAGTACTCTCTTTTACGTACCCGATTCAACGCATCGTTCCTATTTCCTATTTCCTATTTTTGCATCGTTCACCCTAACGTGTAACGCAATTGTAAACGCTCGCGATCGTTGTACGCTTTCGCGATTACATTGCCCGGGATATATCTACTTTTCAAATCAGCGGCGGAACCTCGTTTCTCTGCTTCACCTTTCCCGCCTCTGTCTCGCCAACCTTTTTTCTTCGCTCACTGATTTCTCGGACTGCGCGCACCCGACACTCTATACATCGTGCATGCTCGTATTTGCGAATACGCTCTTGCGCGTACGAACGCCACGTAACGACTCTCGTTCCTGCTTTCGATGCTACATCGCGAGAACAGTCAAAACTAATCGGACTCGCCTAAATGCGACGATACCTCGTGAAACGAGTGCGTACACCGTTTCTATGCCTCGGTACGATTTTATTGTCAGTGGTTATTTTGAAATTGTACAAAATATGAAGAGCGTCGGAATTGTTTTCGGTTTCGTTGCGTTCGATAGAACTTTATCGAATTTTTATTTTCTTAATTTCCGTAAATGTTTTTATCTGTTTCTACGATCTCCAGTTTCGTTCCGTTTCGTTTATTCATTCGATCGAGAACAACGTGTTTGGAACGATCGAACGATACCAAGGGCGCGCGTAAACATATTAATTTATTAACTATCCGACGCGTTTAATTATTTTCAATTGTATATCACTGTTGCAAATAATACTTCGAGTGTATATCGGTTAAAATTTTCTTTCTTCGAATATACATTGGTTTCTTCGATGTTCAAATTTTTATGAGAACCAAATAAATATTTACGAAGATTACGTTACTCGTTATTGAAAATTAAAAGAGCGAATAGTGAAATGCTCCATATACAGTATTCGGCGTTTCTACGCCTTATTTTCTTTTTTTTGAGCGTTAGATTGTTTCCAGCGATCAGAACTCAAGATGCGTGCTAATGCTCTGCGCTCCAGGAAAGCGCACGTTGCGCTTGCGCGTCTCCTCCGAGTGGTATTACGAAGACGCTACGTGGGAGGGGATAAAGCTTCCCGCGCGACTGCGTTACGTCACGCGTACGTCACGTGACGTATACTCAGCACCGGTCGTGTCCGTACCGTCTGCAGTTCTGTTCGAACAAGCTAATAATATTATCGAACAACAACAAAGTTTCCAACTTTGAAAAAAAAAAGAACAAACAAACAAACAAAAAAAGAAAAGAAAAAAGAACAACCACGTAGCTAGACACGTTGTTAAACGATCCGAGATTCTGTATCTACGAGACAAACGAGTAGGTGTGACATGTGTGATTGTTTTTCCCGTTAACAAAATTAACGCTTATCGTGACGTCGATTAAACGTGATATCACGTTCGATCAATCGGCGTTTCTTCTCCTATTCTGCGCCGATTGCCGCATAAAATATAAACGACCAAATTGTTACGATTATTCACGTTGTTACGACCTTTCTTTTTTCCGTTTGCCAAGGTCGACAAATTAAGAACCAACGGGTTAACACGTTTCCCCCACCTCTTTTCTCAACAATAACACCGTGGTCTGGTGCATTTTCGGTATAACAGATCCGTTCTTTTTTCCTCTCGCACACAGATTGCCACCCGCGGCTGGCAGCAGCAGAAAAAGAGGAGGGTTGAGACACGAGAACGGGCTCTCGACTTCTTCGTCCTCGGCAGCCGGCGACGGGAATCGACGGTCCGATCGCAGAGTCTCAATCTCCCGAAGGATCTTAAAGAGGAACAGAGCTCGTTGTGGAGCGAGTCGGCAACGTCAGGATGAGCCTGGAAACGTTGCTGGAAGCAGCGCGGTTCGTCGAGCAGCAGGAGAAAAAGAGGGAGCGCCTCGCAAGCAGCTCTTCCTCCTCCTCCGATCATCCGCTCGCCGTTGCTCCCCACTCCAACCATCACAACTCCAACGAGCCACGTGGTGAGTACCACGCGCCACTTTTCGGCGACCGTTCACGATACGTATGAATATGTAGAATGGCTTAACGCTCCGGATTGCGTTCTGAAAATCTTCCACAAGCTCGGCGCTTGTTTAATACGGGGACGAGTGATGTTGAGAAGTTTATTATGTTATCTTAAATATAAAGTGAAAAATAAAATGTGAGCAAAATTGTAACGAACTTAAGAGCACGGGGAAGGTTAACGGTATTTGTTTCTCCTCGCAACGTTTTTATTAGTATGTTCAATTATTTTTAACGTTAACTCTTGTTAGTTATTTTATTTTAAGTTATCGATGTTGCATCGACGTTAACGGAAAGAATCGTTTATATATATCTCTGTGATAAGAATATCAGGTAGTAACAGTGGTCCGGGAAATTATAATTATGGGAAATGATCGCGTGATAATTGTCGGTAAACCGTTTTTATTCGCGTTTCAAAAATAGCTGTGAAACTTGTGATGGTAGTTTATCGCGAAATTTTCAACCAACCAAAAACCGAAGATTCGTTTCGAAGCTTGCAATGAGAATCGATATTAAAGCAGTATCGCAACAAGCAATCGTTAACGTTTCTGTTGTAAAGGAAGAAAACAATAGTCGGAAAATAATACTGCGCGAAATGAGAAACACTGCGGTGTACATGCGAATAGCACGCGATGACCCACGCGTTCACCGCCTCCAAATTAGGTATGATTTCCCTCGCAACAGTGATTCTCAGACACGTTGACGGCTTTTTACGCGTCGCGTAGTGGAAAGTTCCATAAAAAAGAAAAAATATTTGAAAATCAACGAACGAACCTCTCCTATGCTCTCTATTCAATGCTAAGATTTTTAGATTCGTTTCCCTCTTTAACGATCAGGATGACGGTTCCAAGGGTTACGAAGACACGTTAAAGGTAGCTGTTTGACGCGATAATAATCGTAAAAGTGTCGGTCCGATCGCTCGAGGGGTACCATCGTCTCGTGTCCCTTTGATTCCCGCGTTTTCCCAGGTCAATGACTCAACCGGCCGATCCTGTAAAGCGAGTCTTAGCACACGCGAAAGAGTTCTCGGCGAGCACGAAACGCGCGGTGACTGCACGCTACTATGCCATCGGTCTCTTTCTCTACGATTATACTGACTTAGGCCGAGTCAAATGATCTGCCGCGATAAAGCTTCTCGAAAAAGTCGCGGAACCAGCCGGCGTGGTTGATTGCGAGTTATACGATCATTGCCGAGGTGAACCGGTAGTTCCATCTACTAGTACAATCTGCCTCGACAAAAAAGATTTTAATTCGTCTCTTCGGATATCGAGTTCTTCGGGTTTCGAGCCTTTAACAACATCTCTGTTCCTTTAAAAATGTCAAAGCTCGCGAGCATCGACTCATCCCTGATCGTATTTCGTTCCCGTTTTCCCCGATCGAATTATCGTGGATCGTTCGCCAGCGGATTGATTAAACGTTATCTCGTAAGAACGTTAAAGTCGAAGGCTTTTGGTGTTAATATCGACGCGTGAAAGTGTATCATGATTGAAAAGCGTCCGGGCCGAGTGTTTACAAGTTTCAAGGAGATCGAAGGTTGAAAAGTCAAGAGAAGGTAAAAGAAGACAGAGAGAGAGAGAGAGAG
>SMSQ01019485.1:0-17920 GCA_019453375.1 Ctenoplectra terminalis | reverse complement strand
CCTGAAGCAAGCATGCGAGAAAAATGACACCGCAAGGCTTCCCTTTCAAAATCTCTATGGTATTCGTATCGGTGAGATAACACTAACGCAGCGAAGAAACTCTTTTATTTTTCATTTCTTTTTTATTACAATTTCATGAACACATCCATAAGTTTTTCTCGATTAAAATGAGACCAAACACGAAATTGTTACGATATTTTTAATTAACCTGAATAATCTCGAAATAATTTACTTTCTGTGAACGCATAGAAAGAAACAGCGAGGAAAGAGGAACATTTACGAGCCTAATCATCGTAACCAATTGTCGTAACAATATCGTGTTTGGTCTCTTTTTAATCAGCAAGATTTCACCGATACGTCGGTGAAATTTTTATTAAAAGAAAATTAAAAATAAAAATGTTTGTTGGATGCATCAGTATTGCCTCACCGATACGTAAGCGTTTAATCTTTACGACCACCTCGACTCTTAGTCCTTCTTTCTTCTTCATCGAACTGTCTTTTTCTACGTTCGTCGACGTCAGCGAGATACAAACGGTTTGCAGAAGCGAGTCTCCTGTGCGCTAAATGTTCCTCGCCGGTCCCAAATTCTCAACACTTATCGAGTCTTTACTGTACCCATCAAAATGATCCAATCGATGTCCGTAAACCTAGCGTTAAACCGACTGAATTAATGTGCAGATATACTCCCGTCCATAAGTCGCTAGACACTTGTAAATTTTGAACAGAATTCTTATTAACGCTCTACGAGTTTGGTCGACTCTACAAAATTAGTTACGCGGTGGACTCGAAGCGTCGGTGGATAACGATGTATCGAAAGCACTGATACAAAATAATTCGCGAAGAATTAATATTAATCGTTCCATGGCATTGCATCGCTATTTTGTGAATTGGAAAGGTCAAAAAGTGACACGAGATTACTGTCACTTACCAAGAAAATCTAACATTTCATATGCACCAATCTAATATTACAATACGAAGCGTTGGAGCTACATCCGAGGTTCGAGCTGATTGAGCGTCCAAAATAAATTATTTTCGGTGTTACACGTCTCTCTGTATCTTTCTCTCACCCGGATCTCAACAGTAGAGTTTCAGTGAAATCTTAAAAAGACAGTGTTAATTAACACGTTGACTGCCACGTCGAAATCACATATTTTGCTGAGGACGCCATAGCTGAGGACGCCACATCGGTAGATAGAAGATTGGACAAAAATTAATCTCATTTTTGATCTTCTAATAAAAATTTTTAATCGTTGAACACTGGACACTTTATTTCAAAGCATTCTCTAATAGCGATGATGATGTTAAAAATTCGTCAACTATCAATGTTCGTGTAGGGTGTTAGAAATAAAGAATGTGTGAAACGAGTGAATGTTTAGACTAAGCTGAAAGAGGTGTGAATGTTAGTTGTTCAAGTGCGTGTGGCCGGTGTCTCCTCGCGACGGGACGGCGCCGGTATGTTTAGGGAAAGTGTGACTGTAGACAAAATGATCTCGAGTGGTTGAAGGGATGCGAGGAAAGAATGTTTGGAATCGAGTGATCGAACCGTGTGAACGAAGCGATTGGGAAAACCGTGCACGTGACTGCGAGAGTTTGGACCATGGATGCAAAGGATGGAGTGCAAGGGAGAAAGGGTGCATGTGAGAGCAGAGGAAAGAATGAGCAGAGAGAGTGATAAAAGTGTGAATGAGTTGAGCGACGGGTTAGTGAGTAAGAGTCAGTTGAGATTCAGAGTTCAGTGAAGCGTCAGTTGAAGTCAAGAGTTAAGAAGCGGCAGTTCAGAGTTAAGAGTAGAAGTATACAGTGTATTAGAATTAGCACCGGTTGGATTATTATATTGTACTAGGAAAGAATGAGCAGAGAGAATGATAAAAAGTGTGAATGAGTTCAGCGACGGGTTAGTTAACACTAGAACTACCGAACAAGTCAAAATGACTTGTTCATAATTTCTTATAGAAATTTTAGAAATTTACAATAATGAATTTTTCAGGATTTTCCGCAATTTTTTGTAAAAGATATGCATAAAGAATTGTTACCTTTATTATAGGTATATTTCGAAATACCTATCATTTTGATTTCTTTGGTACAAATAACTTTACTTTGATCGTCGGTAGTTCTAGTGTTAAGAAGAAGCGGTTAAGAAGTAAAGAAGAAGAGTCAGTTGAGATTAAGAGTCAAGAGTGAAAGAAGTATAAAGTGTATTAAAATTAGCATCGGTAGGATTATTATATTGTATCTTAAGCATTAAACTTTACATATTTACCAAAGACACATCCCACTTATTTACAGTCCCACAATACCAAACATCTTGTCTCAAATCTTAAAGAACACAACGATTACAAAAACATTCAAGAATGTATTTAACACTTTTATTTTAATACCAACATGAAATCCCGTTGGTTTTCGCTTTGCTGCCACTCTGGCGCGGTGTTGCGTTGTACAGGAAACATTAAACAAGAAAGAAAAACCGAATTCCTTCTCCGAATCGTATTCAATCTTACATCTTCGCATCTTTCAACTGCCTTAACCAATTGAACTGTCCAAGCCGTCAGCGAATTTCTTTCCTCTTCCTGAGTCTAGTGTCCAAACGACAATCACTTGTAAACGTTCATTTTTGTTTTTCGTAGATCTTGCAGACTCAGCTGGCGTCGGCACCTGATAGTGGAACGCTGCTCGCCGACGAAGCTCTGGATGGTTCAGGAAGCGGTGACAGGCCAATATGGAAGAAGAAAGGCAAAGGAGACGACATCGACAACGATGACGAAGATGTTCACGGTTACGATCACGATGACGAAGAGGCGTCTGGATCAGGGATGGGTCCCACTACACTAGGTATAATTTTCAGACTTCTTAGATTTATACGTGTAAACCAAATTTGGCTCCTTGTCGTTATCTGCCTGCCACTATTATTTTTTCAGCTTTGATTGTATAAATGACACTTTAGACGTAGGGTGTGTTCGGAGTTTGGACTACTTTTTTGGAAAGAATTGCATTGTTTTTTAAAGTTTTGTTTTGAAATATTGGGTTATGACGGAGAAAAACAATTGAACGATTCGGTACAGTTTTAGAGGTTTTACAGCCAGAATAAGATGGTGGACTGCAATTTGCATTTTCGCCACGTTCTACTCTATTACTTCCGTAAAGGGAAGAACGCGCGTCAGGTGTGTGCAAAATTGCAAAAAGTTTACGGTGAAAGTGCTCTAAAAGAATGTCAATGCCAGCGATGGTTTCAAAAATTTCGTGCTGGTGATTTTGATCTCGACGACACTCCTCTAAAATTTTACCGAATCGCTCAATTGTTTTTCTGGAATGAAGCTAGAACCATCAACTGTCGAATGATGCAGAAAAAAAATGAAAACAAATAACTGTAGTACCTCAGAAATTAACTAGCCCCATCTGTTTGCAAAAATGCGTCATGACTTTTCCGACAACCCAATAGTTAAAAAGTAAATACGATGGTGAACATTAACTCTCGATGACTTGAATTTTGTTTGTTAAAATAAAATTACAATTGATCGCAGTTTCATATAAATATTAATATATATATAATCACAAATATTATTACAAAATTTAATATTGCAGCGATAAGTAAATAAAATAAAATTTAGATAACATATGTACACGAGTATGTGATTTCTTAACACACTTAATGACCGGTTCCTAATTTCTTAGCCAATTTTTATAAATTATTAACGCTGCACTTTTGGGTATTTTTTTGTGATTTTCTATAAAATATGTGGTTAAAGATTTGTTTCTGGCTCATTACGTATTTTTCCAAGTATCTGTTATTGTAATTTCTTTGATATAAATAGGTATAATTTAATCGTCGGTAGGTTTAGTGTTAACACGTTCCATGTCGGGACCGATTTTTGGTTATTTTTCGTTCAGGCCGCGTATACACACACCACGTTGGGTATATACGCCTCATTATGCGATTAACCTGTTAACTGGGTCATTTTTCGATCAGAAGCTCCTTTATACTTTGAGTTAAAAATTAATAGAAAATAATACATTTTAATTGGATAGATTTTAATCATTGAAAATGTAAGTCTAATGTAATACGTTTTTTTTTATAAAAATATAACGATGCACTCAAAAGTAAATCAATGTGAAAATAAATGATTACGTCCAAAATATCGGTATTCCGCGTGACGAGTTTACTCGTCTTACCCGGTTAGCAGGTTAACACTTCGATACATTCTTACTTGCTCGTCAAAGCATAAGCGCGGCACAGAGCCAACGCTCCCACTGGCGGCCAACCGCTTTACTCGCTCTGTGATCGGTCAGTGTTTTTCTTTAATAACTCGTTAACAAAGCTGAATTTGACATTTTCGCGAAGGAAAAAGTTGCTTGGAATCATCTCAGGAATCATCCATTAAAGGGACTTATAGACCTTTTGGGACATCCTGTATACGTTTTTGAGATAATTCTCAGTACGAGAATGATAATAAGCCGATTTACTTGTTTTATTTTAAGATATTATTACCGGTACTCTCTTTCTGCCTCTAAGTATTTAATGGCGATACATTTCCAATATTACAATATTAGATACAACGAACAACAAATAATTAAAAATAATTTTACCTCTACCATTAACCATTTGCACTCGAAAGACACATTTTTGCGATACTTGTCCCGAGGAACAGAGAATGGTTTCTAAAATATTGCACGAACCAAAGTTATCAAGCTTAAGATTCGATATTAAGTCTTGTATAATGTAAAGATACACGAAAAGTTGAAATAAAATAATTATATTACACGCGATTCGAGTAGCTGCATTGATCCAAGTGATGAGCGAGAGTCACCTCTCGAGTGCAAAGGGTTAATAGTTTTCTAAAAAAAAAAAAGAAATAGCTTTTAACATAGTATATGGCACGCACTAAAAACACCAACGCACCAAAAAAGCAATACTACTATATCCAGCTTTATCAGTATAAATATTTTACGAAGCGATAAATTGTTCTATTACAACAAATTAATTGAAACCAACCACTGTTACAGATCCAATGCTGAAGATGAATCACGAGAATCCAATCGCAGCGGGTGCATCGAACATTCTCCTGTCGTCTGTCATTTTGGCGATTGCCTGTGCACCATTGATCGCCTAAATTACATCGAAGCCGACTTGAAAGAAGCGGACGACGTTTCGACGACCCGCGACCTAGACAAGACGTAGACAAACGATTTTGGTGCCCTCGTCGGCGAACAGGATGATCCTGCTCGACACGGGGGATCGATCCAATTCCGGATCTTACGAATCTGCTTTATAGGTATTTATCGTGCCGCCTGAACAGAACAGCTGCAAGGAAACGTCCTGTAACAACGGGCAAATCTGTTTCGTTGTTCGCGATTGAGAGAATCGATGCGTGTCGATCGATCGAACGAGGACTGTATCGAAGTTCGACAAGAAGGTTCTGAGAATCGTTCGCGTTCAAGAACGCTTCTTGACTCGTTGACCGACGCGATCGAATATTCGAATAGTGTCGCAACACGAAGCTCAACAAACATTTTTCCAAGAGATCGTTCCACGCATGGAAACACCGTAATCTAGGATTCGATGGTTGAACAGCGGGAAGAAAAAGTGTAAAAAGAGAAATCGGTTGGATCGTTGGATCCTTTGTCGAGTATCGGACATCGGAAGCGTCTCAACAGCAATGGCGTCCTGCCTTCGACGATCCGCCAAGAATCGAGCGTTATTCTCCGCTCACGACGGAAGCGGCTGTTACGAGGGATGAGGATGCTCGAGCGACCGGAAATGGCACGCAAGACTTGAAGGAACAACGGGAAAACTGGTTCTTATCGGTTGCACGTTTTGTTGCTCGCGAATGAGCTCGGAGAAATTTATATTTAGGAGAGCAAAACCGTTGCGATGAAAATCGAAAAGTCGAGTTGGTCGAGCTGCCTGTGCGGGAAGCGGAGCAAGAACGACGAGGAAATAAAGAGAAGGTCAAAAGTAATGCTCGTGGAAAAGTTTACGATGGCAACGACCACGCCGGCCATCCGACGAAAAAAGGCTGCAGCGTGATTTCGACTTCAACGAAACGATGAAAAATTTCTGCGAGCTGAGTGTTTCGTTTTTGCGAGGGATCCGTAAATTGATGCCAGAAGAAAGGAAAGCATTCTGTACGAGATTGGAACGGAACAAGAAAATTCTCGGTATAATCTTCATAGATCGCCACGATATTGTGTTTACGTTCGTTGAAAATCAGATTCGATAGGAATGGAGAGTAATGTAAGGTGGAATAAAATAATATTATAGTTTCGAGTAAACAGAGAATAACTTTGCATCGTTCGCTAGCGCTATTAACCGTGACTAATAAAACTTTTCTGTATTTAAAGATACGAACAATGCACTTTCGATAACGCATTAATACATATATATTCATTCAAACCGCACACACGAGTTCCGAAATATTCTTTTTCGCCGGAATATTCAACGTGAAAGATTCAACGAGCAATCAAGCTGCAACCTCGAGCAATAATCACCATCGTTTATACGCACATTCTGCTGTGAACGCTTTCTCAACAGCGAAGAACCGCCAGGCGAAACAGTACGCCTTTTATAACGCGCGAAAAATAAGTGTCTTTCCTTTTTGAAAGTATCAAACGATAAAATTCGAGCAGTACCATCAAGAACAACGCCTTGAAAAGATTTCTCGCTTCCAGCCACTGGCTTCGAACGACCCGACGAAACCGCAGAGCCGAACAACGTGACTACCGACCATTGTGCCTCACGTTTTCCGCTGTTCTTCGTCACGCACAAACTGCCTCTCGTTCGCGGCGACGCTTTTTGTCGCCAACGTCGATACACGGACTAATGACGGGACCATCCCCGTCGGTGATATCGCGTGTGCATGCCATATATCAAAGCTAACTGCCAAAACACCAGTTACGCGGCCGAAGCTGCTTCCTCGCTGACGCTCGGTTGTTGGCTTTGAATCCCGCGAGGAATGATCGTTGCCTTCCGCTTTCATCGGGGCAACGCTTCCGGTGGATAGTCGTCAGATGATCAGCGCCTGCTTTGTCCTCGCGAGAGCGACGTTTCCTTGCTACCATGATCGTGATTCCAGCCATCCGTTGCGAACACCGTGCGATTCTTCCTCCCAGAGGAGAGAAGAATTCACGCGATGGAGATGGAGTTGTCGGAAAACCGACGTTGATCGTTTCGATTTTTTTTTTTCTTTTTTTTTTATATATATATAACTTTTCGAGTAGGATACGCGAGGAGTGCTTGATACGCAGCGAGCAATCGTATGGATGTGTATAAAAGATCGTACGATCGATTGAATGCTTCGAGCGAATCAAGGACTCCTTCTTGGACGTCTAATCGTTGAAAGGAAGCTCAGAACCCGGTGATGAGTGATTCGAGTTGAAATTTATGGAAAAGCGTAAGCTTGTACAATTTTCGATGGGAATACCTAACGACGACACGTTGGCGATTCGATAATATTCGAGAAAGTAAAACATTTACACGTACGCGTTGTTATCGAGCACTTTTTTTTTTTTCTTTTTTTAAGTGGGAAGAGCTATCGTTAGTCCTTGGGGGTACTAAAATTTTTGATAATCAACTATCCAGTGCCATAACTTTTATTATCTTATCGTATCTTATAGAAAGTTTGCATTCTTTTATCGTAACGTTTCTGTTCATTTACTTAAATTCGATATATTGCTTTTGGTTGGTCCTGTTCGTACTGTATTATACATTTAGACGTTATCAAGTGCCAAAAAGAAAAGGGGAAAAAAGAAAGAAAGAAAAAAAACAAAAAAACAAAAGCTACGCTAGGTAGAACGCTAACTGTAAAAGTTGTCTCGCGAACCGAAGCGAGAACAAGTTGTTCGACGCGTCAACGCTTTAGACGTCTGAGCTTCGAAGCGGACCTCGATTTTGGCGGTTTGCTTTCCAACTAAAAACGACTTAGGCTAGTGTAAGAAAGTTAGAAAGAGGTAAGGAAACGGGAGCCTGTCGGTGTAACCTCGTATGCGTCGACTCGTATGCGGCCGCACTGATTTTGTACATTTGATTTTTCGGATCTTTGAGGGTTAGTGCCTTTTTGAATATCCCTGGCCGTTACGTCGTGTTATCATCTCACGCCCGACAGAAGGAACGAGAGAACCATCGATATAAATACGACTGTACAGGGCATTCATGCTGAAGAAAACGATGTGTGCGCGTGCGACCTTCTTTTCCTCCTTTGTAATTTCTTCTGACAGGAAAGAAAACAAGGCTCGGCTTAATCTCGAGTGATCTTAATAATCACTATAACGTAGGGAACGACCAACGCTTTTGAGTCGCGTCCGTTCGAGCGGTCGGGGAGAAATCTAATTTCCTCCGAAGCTCGAACGCGTTGACTAACCGCCATCTTTGGATAGGGTCCAGACTGTGTTTCGACGTAAATCGACTCCAACTTTGTAACAAGCAGACTTTTGGACCGAAAGGCTTTTTTTTTTCTATCATCAACGCGCATAGCTTATTCCTAAGGTTAATTATATAAACAATAGACGATACGCGGAAGAACCTAGTCCATCGACCAGTGCAGATAAGATTAAATAATTTGCCTCGCTAAAACGAGATCTCGGTGCGACCAGCGAATTTCTTGACGCGAAACGTTGATCATTTGTCAATATTCTTGCACCTATTTCAAAGATTAATACGAAATTCGGCTTATCGACTAACTTTTCGCTTCCTGTCGTTTGATTTATCCAGTAAGACCAACCGGAAAGGGAATAAACGTTGAACGAGAACTATTATTGTTAATTTAACGGATCGACTGCCAAAATCCGTCTCGTTTCAGGTATTTATAATCCAGTTTAACGCGGAAGTAACTAATAAATTGGATCGACATTCGAGAACGTCGTTTCGTATTCGACAAGCCTTTTTTATCCTGAAAGTCTCACAGAATAGTTTAAAAGTACGTTGTACGTTATCCTAGTTGTTAAACATTGTAACGAAAATTGAGTAAAATTAAATCTCGAACACGAAAAGGTGTATTCATCGAGCGAACCAAGAGATTTTACAACGCGATTCGAGCCATTGAATAAAGAAGAAGGCGTTTGTACTCGGCGAATCGATACACGGACGCTTTTAAGATTCGATGAATTATAGAATCGGCGTTCGACGCGTCAACGGAGGAGCCGAATTTAGCGTGACACGGGCGCAATTGTCAGAGTTTAGAATTGTAATTCTTCGACGCCATAATTCTCTTTGTCGGACGAATTTAGGCAATGAGCGGGAAGAAATGGGCGTTTATGCGTAGATCGTCCCTGAAAGCTCGCTTCGTTGTCCGAATACGGCTCCGTGACCTCTCTAATCTCGGAGATATTAATTTATGTCCCCTTTAATGGCACATGCCTCCCGTAAAATGTGTGGAGTCGTTTAATACTGCATACGGTATGAAGGAAGTGGCCTTACATTCGATTCCTTCGATTCGTGTTGCTTCGCTTCAATTATCGAAGCATCGTTTAGACTCCACGATATCGATCACCTATTTATAATGCTCTTTGTTATACATGTTTTGTGGTGCTACATTCAATAAAATGGCGACTAAATAAAAGTGATATATTTAAAACAAACGAACTGTGTTGATGCTTCGAACACGATACAACGGTGTCACGAATTCGATCGACCGGTGCTCGCTTCATGTTCCATCGTCGAAGAAATTTAGAAAAATTAATTTCTCGCGAACATAGGCGGCTTACACGTGGAATCAAACTGAGCTGGACCATTGAATCAACTTATTGTGTTCGCTTAAATTGGCTCGTTGAACGTTGAATGGCTCCGATGGCGAATTTAATTAAAGCGATACACATTAGCCGTCTAGCTGTAAGCTTCCACGCACACGACAGCTGCTGCTCCGTCGCTCAGATGTTAAGTATAAAGTGTAGCGAGTACAGACGATACCGAGACCCACGAAACGCACAGAATCCGTACTTAATACATACAGACAATTTTTCATCCTTTAATTACACGTCGCGCTGTTTACGGTCTATATTGAAGTAACGCGCGACAACCCCGCGACGGCTCTGAAACAAGCAAACCGCGTAAATCGCACAAATTTAAGGCCTAATTCAATGTTTCTCGTATTACGTTAATCACGTCGCAGCGACAGATGCATATTACGTGCACTTGAAACGCTTGCCAGTGTATACTGTGTGCGTGTCCGTGTACAAAAAAAGAATACACGCCTGAAACATGCACATTTTACGGTATAAAAATAAAATTCGTAGAGCTGTTAAACGTACCACAACGCGTCCGTAACGAGAGCAGAGGTAAAAATAGAATCGAACGTACGAGGAAGTAATTTACGTAAAATCGCGGAGGCGTTTATTAGCGTAAAAGCGATAACGTATTTGCTCAAAAATAAATTAATAAGTCTAATTAATTGAAATAAATAATCGTGAACCGGGCAATTTATTACTCGAGAAACATTCCGGCTAAGACACGAGAAGTGGTTACATCCCCGTTTTAACGAACACCGGCCAATTGACTCGTCGGCGCGGTTTAACCCTTTGTGTTTTAATAACTAAACCTAGTAACTAGTTCGGGTCACCGCGTTAAATAGCTACCAGACGAAATAAAGAACCTTAAACCTTTTAATCCGCTTTGGTTAACATCTGGAGTTGTTTCTTTCTCAGGGGACCCACGATCGAACGAAAATTCAGAAAAATTATTTTTCTTTTATTTTCTTTCCGAACGGTTTCGTGTAATTTTTTTTGTTTAACTCTCAGCGCTGTTTAACTCGATCTTTCAGTTATGTAAATCGATTGACGAACGAGTCACCACTGTTCTAAAAAACAAAAATGGCTCTCATTTAAAATTGTTTTTTTTTTTTTATCTATATTGACTCATTTTTTCAAAACGTAGAAAAGCAAATTGAGTCAAATTTTTTATACCGATTCCTAAGCAGGTGTTGAGCATATAGAATAAAAGAATTTAGAAAATAATTTCTATATTGAAAGAGAAACAATTATGATTCGGTTTTGCTGAAAGATTGATTTAAAAATCGTACATTTTCTTTGTTTGGAATTGATAGTGGAGCACTCAGTCGGGATTTAATTAAAATTCCTTCAACAGTTTGGATGAAAATGGGTCACAAAGTTGGAAACATTTCCCATAAGGGTAATATTAGGTTACGAGTCCTCTTAAGATGGATATTTAATTGTACAGTTTGAAGATGAGATAAGAAAATTGAATTGGATCTGAAAAATCGTTCTGTACTGGAAAATAATTTTCGCGTACAATTATCGATGTGTATTAAAATTGGAGGAATAATTAAAATTATTTTACATTTCGTTAATTATTTGCAGCGGTATCGGTAGGAAAGAGAAATATCGCGCGTTCAAAGCGAGTTTAATTTTGTAAACTTCGTCCCATTGCGGTTGCTCCTAATTACATAATGACATTTACGACACTGTCAGACATTTATTATTGCTGCACGGTTAAAACGTTATTAGCAAATATTATTCAACATTCCATACGAAACCGCGTACGTTTAAAACACCGTGAAACTCGTAATACCGGTGCTTAACCGAGAATTACACTTCTAGCTTCCAGAAATCCTGTTTCGCGAACGCTATAATTTTGTCTCTTAACGGAACTTTATATTATCGGATATTTAAAATGTCTGTAAGGTGATTCGACATAATTCGATAGATTCGAAAAATCACGGCAGCGTTTTGTTAACACGTGGTAACTTAAATACATTTTACGAAAGAATTTTAATTAAATCCGGGAAAGTATTTAATGTTTTCGACCAACAAGCTTATAGATTTAGAGCTGTTGACATTTTACTTGTAATATTAAACGAAACGGCCGACATTTCCTTTCTTGATACGAAATTTTAAGTTCTATAATTATAATTCGAGTTAAAAATGCAAAATAATAACAAGGTTGCAATGAAAGAGCGTCAATTGTTTTGAAGCACATGGACAAAATATCGAAAACGTATTTATGATTCTAAGAAATGAGATTCGTAAAATTATGTTTCGTTAAATGCATTTGTTCACTTTGTCATTAACTTTCGTTCCGTGAGCTGGTAATATGCTTCGGATCACCGTGAATAATTAATTAAAAAGCTAACTAAATAACGTATAAGTAAGTAACAGAATTTATATTAAATTAGTTAGAATTAATAATAAACAGTAAAGTGTTGTTGTGAAAATATTAATATTATTTTCTAATATGGACATATTTAAAGGAATCGTACGTTTCTTTTATAAATATATTGTTAAATATTGAATTATAATATTATTACTCTATTAAAATTTTGACAACTGTGTAGGAATAAATTAAATATAAAACCTATTAATTATAAAACAATCTTTAATATAATTCTACCATTAAATACCTATAAATAGTTGTATTTTTACTCTTCGAAGTTTTTTTTTTCAAATATTTTATTACTACATTTTTACACACATACATCGAAGTAATAAATAATTTTTAATTTCTTTTTTCATCAAATATATAATCTATATTAATATAAATATATAATTTTTAATTTTTTTTCGTTAAATATATAATCCACATATATATAAAGCTTTATTATTTTTTACACTGATTAATTCGAAGAAAATGTTATTCAGTTGAATATTTTACACAATATTTGAATAACATCCATTGAATAACCAAAAACAAAAATTTGTATAAAAAGGCTAATATAAAAAAATTACAATAAGACAAGATTAACAACATTAAAGAATAATAATGTACGCCCTAGTTATAATACATTTAAATTTAACATAGAAACATGTTAATATAAACGTTAACATAAAAAAAACGTGTCACTGCTTTGTACACATAACTGATGCTGAAAATGGTCTAGTTAGCCAGTATATAATAATTTACTAACAATTTACTGTTAAAATGCTTTACTCGCCATAATAATCCACCGTTTGCATTCAATGTTTCATAATTCTTGCACACAATATCTAAATTTGTTTTCAAATTTCCCAATATAATTTATCATACAACCATACTGATAATTTAAAAATCTCAATACATTCTCTTCGCTAAATTTTCCTACCTAATTAATTTAATACACTCATTACACGCAACAGACTAACGTATGAAAAGAATTAAAAAATATAATCAACGATTTCGAACATAACAATAATTATTACCAGTCCACAAAATCGTGATCGCAAATACGCAATTGTGCTATGAAACTGTTTAACCCTTTAACTGCGTGGTTTACAAACCGCATACTAGAATTATAGCCGGAGGCTGGTGTGGTACATAAGCATGTTAATTTTCGTTAACATTAAATAGCGGCTAAAATAGAAATAAAATAAATACAATAACAAAAAATCTTTTAAATCAGAATATCACTTCCGTAATATAAAATTAATCTGGTTTACAAACCGTATACTAAAATTATAGCCAGAGTCTGGTTTGGTACATAAACATGTTAATTTTTGTTAACATTAAATAGCGGCTAAAATAGAAATAAAATAAATACAATAACAAAAAATCTTTTAAAACAGAATATCACTACATAAGCATGTTAATTTTCGTTAACATTAAATAGCGGCTAAAACAGAAATAAAATAAATACAATAACAAAAAATTTTTTAAAACAGAATATCACTACATAAACATATTAATTTTCCTTAACATTAAATAGCGGCTAAAACAAAAATAAAATAAATACAATAACAAAAAATCTTTTAAAACAGAATATCACTACATAAGCATGTTAATTTTCGTTAACATTAAATAGCGGCTAAAACAGAAATAAAATAAATACAATAACAAAAAATCTTTTAAAACAGAATATCACTTCGGTAATATAAAATTAATCAGGTTTATAAACCACACTCGCAGTTAAAGGATTAATTGTTTCTTCGAAACAACTATTATCTCTTTCGTCCATGAACAATTCTTTAACGCGTTGACCGCCACGCCGAGATCACATATTCTGCTCAGGTCGCCACGGCTCAGAAGATTTAACCCTTTGCGGTTGCCACGTTGCACATTCGACAATTCGATAAAAACTTCACCGCTGAAAATCCCTCATTTTCTGACAAAGGAAGGATAATAATGTTTAGTACACTATATCTTGCCCATCTTATCGCTTAGAAAGATAATTCACAGACTTGGATGGCTATTTGTCGACATATGTCCGCAACGGGAAAAAAACTTGGGCGGCTATTTGCCGACACTCGTCCGCAAAGGGTTAAAAATGAATCTCTCATTTTTGATCTTTTAATAAAAATTTTTCGTTGAATAGTGCACATTTTATTTCAAAGCATTCTCTAATCATGTCCAAAATTCATTCAATTTCATTCAATTCTTACTGTTTGATTCCGGGTTCCCAAAATCAGGTTCAACTTAATAATATTTTTGTATAAAGAAAGATTTATTCCAAACTGTGATTCTAACAAGGAAACATATGAACCTGTCCGTCTTCGATTTTTATGAAACTTGGTGGATATATTAAGCAGGTGAGAATAAGGGGCACGATTTTTTTTATAGCTGTCCAATCGCAAGTTTAGAGGGTGAAATCAGCCCTTGAAGTTTCAGCAGAAAAATACTATCTCGAAAACTATCATAGATATAAGAAAACTTGTTAGGGAAAAGTTCGATGGTTTCTTAAAGAAAAATAAACAGTGGTCACAAATTTTGTAAAAAAGTAATTTGTTTGTGACAAAAAAATTTATCGCTACATTATTTTAAGAGATAGAAAAATTTACACAATGACAAAAAGGATCCGAAATTTCTCTCTAAATCTATTAATATATAATATGATAGATTTGCCTCCTACAGTTTTATAAATTTTCTTATAACACGCAAACCGTGCGAATCCCAATTATTATTTTCATATAATGATAGTTTTCGAGATAGCATTTTTCTGCTGAAACTTCAAAGGGTAATCTCACCCCCTAAACTTGCGATTCGGCAGCTATAATAAAATACGTGTCCCTTATTTTCACCTGTGTAATGTATCTACCAAGTTTCATCAAAATCGGTGACGGACAGTTCGATATATTTCCTTGTGAGTGAAATTACAAGGGAGATGTGTCGCGTGCTCTTTGTCGAATTCTAATGATAGCGCTTTGCAGTCCTTAACCGTTTTAGTACCAGAGGTTTTTAACCGTTTGCACTGGAAGTTTTTTTTCACTCATATTACTAGCAACTCGAAGCAGTTTCTGTGAAAAAATGATATTTATATATACGTAAATGATGTGCGCATTCAATGGAAAGACATCATTGTATGTTATTATTTTTTTTTTAATTCATTATAGATTCAAATGTTGTGGTATATAAGAAAACAAAAAACTATAACCTTATTACATTTTGTAATTCATCGCTACTATAATACTTTCAATATCACTGTAATTCTCACAAATTCTTTTTTTATTTGTCACATCGGGGTATAAATTTGAATTGAAAATATGCTGTTATCGAGAACGTCATTATCCGCGAGCCGCGATCGTTATTTGTCAACAAAAGTGATTTGTCTTTGTCCTTATGGTATGAACTAAATATTATTTGCATTGTCTCCATACCGGAGCCCTCGAGTTTGAAGACAAATTTTAAATGGCTCCGATCCGGAGCCCACGAGTGCAAAGGGTTAAAAATCCATGTCGGATTGTGCCATGAAGCGCGATAGCGCTTCCTTCATTTATCTGCGAGTAATGCCGATCGACCCGGCCGGGCTGCTCTTGTTTTTGGTCGAAATATGCCGCTTCAGATTGTTAGTCAATCTTTTTAACCGTAACAATTTCATCAGAAAGACAGCCAATTATGCAGGTTGTTTACGATTATTTGAAAGAAAATTTGTAATTGCGAGAGGAAACTCTGACAGATTCGCGACGAGATACATTCTGAACCGAGCGTAATCGAATTGACGTTCGTGACCAAAAAAGGCGACACGGTTCACCACAGAACGCGAACAGCGCGATCGCGTTGCGTGGCACTAAAACGGTCAAGGTATTTACATCTTTTGAAAATGGGGAGAGTGGATGATCTAGCCCCTTGATGAGCCATCCTAGGCAGAGTCGGACCCCGACCCTTAGCACGACTACCTCGTCTTGTGACCAATATTTGCCGTGATTAACACTTTCGCGACGGCGCACCTGTACCATTCTTCGCCACTTTTCGCAACAGCGCGACTGACCATACTTTGTTGTGTTTCGCAGACGTTGCATTAATTAGCGATTCGGCTCACTTTATTTCTGGTAGATTATTATAAGTTATTTGAATCTGATACACTCTAAACTTACAGAAAATAAATTCACTTTTTTTCGTATCAAGGAATTTTTAGCGAAACAATTTTGCGTTGCCTTTATTCGCGTAGAAGATTCTTACTGAGAAAAATTATTTATTTCTCTAATAATAAAATCTGTGCCGTATATCGTTGGCGACAGCCTCTGTGGACCAATTGATTGCCTTATCCAGACGGCGTCAGATTCTGTGAACTAATAAACGACTGCCGTGTATAAACGGCGTCAGCCTCTGTGAGCTAAAAAATGGCTGCCGTATGTAGACGGCGTCAACCGGTGTGATGCACCAAGTGACTGCCGTATATGTATAGACGGCACCCGTCGCCAAAGGGTTAAGGTTGGTCCGCGGGTCCTATCCGCTCTAGTCATCCAACATTACAGTTATAAACATTTGAAGAACTACGGTCACCGGTGACCACCGTGGCGCTACAGGAGAAACAATCTGCGGTCACAGATGACCATCGTGGCGGTCAACGTGTTAACACTCGAACCACCAAGGTGGTCAAAACGACTGGTTTGCAATTTCTCATATAAATTCTATAAACCTATAATGATGCATTTTTAGGAATCAATTGTGTTTTTCTGTAACGAAAATGAATAAAGCTCTATTTCCCTTGCATTTTATATTTTTGTTAAATAGTTATCACTTTGAATTCTTTGGTTGAAATAGATACACGTTAATCGTCGGTAGTTCTGGTGTTAAAACCTCCTGAAACAAAGAGATGGACAGTTTGGCGGTACAACTTTATTATCCGACTCATCTCATCGCGTCTATCGTACAAGAACACGACAACTGAGTGCGTCTTTAATCAGGCGGAAGAAAGAATAATAACTTCCTTCCGATTTCAAATTCGAGCTCCAACGTAACAGCCGAACGTGCTGTTCGACGAATTCGACTGAAATTATACTTGCATAGCGCAGTTGAACCGTAATTTTTCCTCGCGTAGACAAATAAACCGCGGAACGAACACGCAGTCTGGATTTTCTCCGAGGATAGCGTTAAACACGTTGACGAGGGAAGAAAGGAAGGGAAAAGAAGATGTATATGAACGAGTGAGAATGAAGACGAGGGAGCCTGTATATAATAGTGAATGCGTGCTGTATTTATATGTTATACACATAATATATATATAGAAACATATACGTACACATATATTAACCCTAGGAAGACTAAGGAGGATCTGTCGAACCGGTTAAAAAATTATAAAAAACTATTAAAAGTGTATTATTTCTCAGGTCTGGAATATTTGAGAAGAGTACAGTAAAACGTCGATTATTTGAATTTTGATTATCCAAATACAGTGTCGGACATAATTATTTTGACGAATGAATAATTTCTGAAGATAGAATTTGCAAATATTTATTATGTAATATATTTGTGTTATTAATAGTGTTAGATCATGATCTGAGATTGTACAAGATTGTAATCCGTTTAAATTTGGTGAATTCGAATTATCTTTGAATATCTAGTGTTTATCATTTTTATTATGCAAATAATTCTGTTGTAGTTTCAGACTGTAAGCAATAAAAATACATTACAGAATAAATATTTGCAAATTTCTGTCTTCAGTAGTTATTTATCGATCAAAGTAATTATAAATATGTAACGAGTGATGTAACGAGATATAAACTATTTATCTAATAGTGTTTAAATTTTGGAGCACGTGTCTTTCCCATTTGAACCTCATTTAATACTAAC
>SMSQ01019483.1:0-23284 GCA_019453375.1 Ctenoplectra terminalis | reverse complement strand
GCGACGACGAAGTCAGTCGCCGATTAACAACGTCGCAGTGCACGTGGGAAATAAAGACCCTGACTAACTCTTACAATTCTAACATACAATTGACAAAGTTTTTAAATGAGATGTTATGGAATACATAATTTCTATAAGAAAGTGATGAATATTACTGTCAGTTGTTAATTTGTTATTAGTTTGCATATTCTAGTAATATTCATGTGTCGTTAGTGTAAATTCACCAAGCTGACACATTTACCAGTGGCCTGACACTTATGAATGGTAATATATGTATACAAGATGACACGGGAATAGGTTGCCGAGCTTAGGTGACGTATTCTACTGTTCCTAAGGATGAAAAACGTTATACGTTAAGTTAGACGTTATATGTTGAGTATTATTTGAATAAATTTCTGTTAGAATAACGAATTATGTTCTAATTGTTATTAAATTTCAATTACTTTTCGTCCATGTATTCGTTATTCGCTATTCATTTTAAACAACGAATAAACTTGATTTATTCCTTCTACACGAATAATAATTAACTGACTTGTTCGACATAATTTCCGTTCAACACTCGCTAACAGTTGCTTCGTGACATTCTGAGTTGTTCGTTAAAACACAAGCGCGGCGCGGTGCCAACGCTCCTTCTGGCGGCAAATCGCTTTACTTGCACCTTGGTTAACCCTTTGACTGCTATGGACGCGTATATGTGTCCAGTGAATGCTATCGCCGTGGACTACGGACGCATATATGCGTTTGACGATCAAAATGTTCAGATTAAACGGGCAACTCGCAATTTGTAAGAAGATAATTTCTTGTACGTGCAAAATATAAGAGAAGGTGTGATACAGGATACGAATGTCAAAAATGCAACTTATAATTAGTTACACGTTGGATAGTTAATCCAACACCGATAGAATACGCGATACGCGAAAAAGTATTTCGTCAACGTGGCGCGTTTAAATCTAGAGTGCTCAGCAGTCAAAGGGTTAATCAATGTCTTTGGTTAATAACTCGTAAACAAAGCCGAATTTGACATTTTCGCAAAGGAAAAAGTTGCTTGAAACCGTCTCAAAAAATAGAGGAATTACTCTTAAATGAACTTACAGTCCTTTTGAGACACCCTATATAAATGTAAGACCGAAAACTATTCTTTTCCAAAGTATAGACACTTTTTGTATTCATTCAAAAACTAAAATAGGTAATTTCAAGCCCAATTATAATTTTTTTTGTTAAAAGTAAACAAAATGTTTAAGCAAATTATATTTACATTGAAGGCGACATGTTTCGTAGTAAATCTCTATGTATCTAAATCACGTTCAGTAACTTCTTTATGTTTCAAAAACTGACCTACGTTTGTGTGACCATTTTTTATACTTAACACGTTAAGCGTTACGCTGATTTCTATCGACTTTTCGTCAGGCTGTGTGCTATGATACTGATTGAAAAACATTCGGTCGCAAAATAGCTAAGAGTTTAAGAAAAGAAATTGTAAAACCCTGCAAAGCAAAGTCGTATCTTTGCCTAACGTGGTTTAATAAACTCCAATAACAAATTATAAGACATTATTGTTTAAAATCGATACCATTGAATCTTAGAAACCGACGACGCCTGAACGAAAATTTCAGTGTCGGTCCACAGAGACCGACGTAGCGCTCAACATGTTAACACATTGCGTACGGCGCTCTAGAAACACTTTATACGATGCGTATATTCACTTTTTTAATTCGCATTTGGTAGCAGATATTCGCATAAAGTATTCTTAAATATTACTATATGCATCCGATAAATCGTCAAACAACAATTCACTTTCATTTTCATTTTCTTTAATTCTATCTGTCATTTTGCTACAATTTTAGAAATTGGGCCTATGTCGTAAAATAATTCTTATTATAAATCATCATTGAAAAACTGAAAATATAAATGATTTTTAAAAGGCTGTTTCCTTACAAATTAAACCGCTAACTTTGAAATAATAAAATGCTGTACAACCATAAAACACTTTATAAGGTATGATGCACAGAGACACAGAGCTACCGATGCAATGGCTAAACCGACCGACTGATTTTTACGCTCTCAGAATATTGACATTCATTTTATTTTCTCTAACCATTTGTTAAGGGAATACGCAAGACTTGGTTACCCTGGTAACGTAACAAGAAAGTCTATTTTTAGTTCCTTAACCTGTTAAGTGCGTTCGACGTATATACACGTCAGACCGAATCTCTTCTACAGTGCGTTCGACGTGTATACACGTCGTGTGAAATACATTTTTCTGACTAATAAAAATATAATCATTCCTTATTTTTTGTAAAAATTTATAGTAGGATCATTTACCTTGCGTTTGACGTGTATACACGTCATCGCTTGATTTTAAATCCGCACCCTGTGGTGGCCTTTGAAAACTAAATTCCGCGCTTAACAGGTTAAATCGTCGATTGAGTCGAAGAAACCTGAAAACGAGATATCTCGTCTCCCGGCCACAACGTTCGGATTCCTAAAGACGAGATATCTCGTCTCCCGGCCACAACGTTCGGATTCCTAAAAACAAGATATCTCGTCTCCCGGCCACAACATTCGGATTACTAAAGACGAGATATCTCGTCTCCCGGCCACAACGTTTGGATTCCTAAAAACAAGATATCTCGACTCCCGGCCACAACATTCGGATTCCTAAAAACAAGATATCTCGTCTCCCGGCCACAACATTCGGATTCCTAAAGACGAGATATCTCGTCTCCTGTACGCAATGTGTTAACAACAGTAGAATACGGTCCTAAAGATTGACCGCCTATTTCTCTCTTTCTAAACTGTACATAAATTCTTATGAAAATTGTTTCAAAATTTCTTATCGCCCCACCTATAAGCTTAGTAAAATGCGACATAGATCCGAGTCGCATACGTATCACCAAGCTGCAACGACCGACTCAGATCCGAGTGATCCTCGGTGAACGTGTTAAACGAAATATATCATAAACGCCGAAGAGCTCAAAAACTTATCAACCTTCGGCCATTCGCGTTCGTTGGCTCTCGGAACGCGATCGAGAATCCTCGAGTAACCCCTTCAGTGTGGTTCGATAACGCTACTGACGTCGTCGTAAAATATGAGAGAGAGAGACCGGTTTGGTGGCGTTATTAGCGAAACGGACTCGAAAAAGGATCTATCGATATTCTGGATGCTTGCCGAGCCATATGATACCGTAGGATCGAGCGGGCTATTGACCCCGAAAGACATTTTTCCGAGCACGCTCCAAGACACCGGAAATGGACACAGGAAGGGCCGCTACATAAGGCTAAACGAGAATCAACCCCGATGATGGTTATGGCAACCGAGTGGTACGGGCCAAAGAGTCCGCCCTGGTTGGACGTCCTTGTCCGATTCGCGAGTTGGAAGACTTAAAAAATTCTAGTGNCTAAAGACGAGATATCTCGTCTCCCGGCCACAACGTTCGGATTCCTAAAAACAAGATATCTCGTCTCCCGGCCACAACATTCGGATTACTAAAGACGAGATATCTCGTCTCCCGGCCACAACGTTTGGATTCCTAAAAACAAGATATCTCGACTCCCGGCCACAACATTCGGATTCCTAAAAACAAGATATCTCGTCTCCCGGCCACAACATTCGGATTACTAAAGACGAGATATCTCGTCTCCCGGCCACAACATTCGGATTCCTAAAGACGAGATATCTCGTCTCCCGGCCACAACGTTCGGATTCCTAAAGACGAGATATCTCGTCTCCTGTACGCAATGTGTTAACAACAGTAGAATACGGTCCTAAAGATTGACCGCCTATTTCTCTCTTTCTAAACTGTACATAAATTCTTATGAAAATTGTTTCAAAATTTCTTATCGCCCCACCTATAAGCTTAGTAAAATGCGACATAGATCCGAGTCGCATACGTATCACCAAGCTGCAACGACCGACTCAGATCCGAGTGATCCTCGGTGAACGTGTTAAACGAAATATATCATAAACGCCGAAGAGCTCAAAAACTTATCAACCTTCGGCCATTCGCGTTCGTTGGCTCTCGGAACGCGATCGAGAATCCTCGAGTAACCCCTTCAGTGTGGTTCGATAACGCTACTGACGTCGTCGTAAAATATGAGAAAGAGAGACCGGTTTGGTGGCGTTATTAGCGAAACGGACTCGAAAAAGGATCTATCGATATTCTGGATGCTTGCCGAGCCATATGATACCGTAGGATCGAGCGGGCTATTGACCCCGAAAGACATTTTTCCGAGCACGCTCCAAGACACCGGAAATGGACACAGGAAGGGCCGCTACATAAGGCTAAACGAGAATCAACCCCGATGATGGTTATGGCAACCGAGTGGTACGGGCCAAAGAGTCCGCCCTGGTTGGACGTCCTTGTCCGATTCGCGAGTTGGAAGACTTAAAAAATTCTAGTGGATCCGTCATCGACAGATAAGGGAGACAGGAAACGAAAGGAATGGCCCATCGATAGGGAGACCGGTGCTAAAATTCTTCGTGGCTCGAGGGTCGTTCCTCGACGTTTGCCGTTTGGTGTTAGCCCGTTCCTCAACACTACCAGCCGTCTCGGTGGGATCGGAACGAGTCCCGGGGGATCCATCCAGGCGGCTCGCCAACCAGCGGAAAATATTTTCTCGTCTATCTATGTTGGGCAAAGTTTATCGTTCGTTATCGGTGAATGGCACTGCCAGATTGTCGTTTGTTGGCTCAGTTGTTTGGACGTTTGACGAGGTGTTTGTCGACTTGACACTTTTTGCTGGCACCGGCCGGCTGTCAAGCGGGACGAAATACGGAGTTGCTTCCAACGTTTGCGTCGTCCGCGTATCTTTATGTGTTTGTTTACGAGTGACCATTGTTTGTTTCATGGAAACCTGCGTTTCGTTTATTGAAGAGAGGTGCGGATTATTACGAGCTTGTTCTAACGAATGGAAATATCTTTTAGCGAAACGTACGGCAGGGGAAAAGATGAACTGTTTTTGACGAAGAAGGTGATTGCTGAAAATAATTTTTGGTTTAAATGTATTTTTTTTTTCTTTTTTTTTTGGAGTGTACTGTTTTCAATTAAGGGAAATGAAGATTGTATATAGTAACTTTTGAGATGTAAAAACGTTTTTTAACAAAACGTGAGAACCGAAATTGTTCTTTAACAAAGACAGATGACGATTACCGAGCGTACCTTCTAAAAAATAAAAATGTTTTTTTACAATTATGCGAAAAACGTATCATTCCAAACAACATACGGTAATTTTATGATCAAAAGAGTAACAAAATAAAGTTAGTATCTTTATTAGTATTGCATATTTCACAATTATTAAAAATAGCTCGTATAGTTACTCAATTATTAATTCGTATCAAGTTATATAATTCATTTCGCGTGCAATTTTCAACGAAGTTATTTCGTTATAATTCATGTTGGAATGCAATTCGCGTAACTATTAATTAACCTTAAAATTCTATTTGTTCCATTGAGGAAAAGCTACTGCTGACACAAGACTAACTTAAATCCTAAATACCTCGTAGGATATTCGTGTTAGCTTAGGTTTCAGCTTTACGCTTGTAAATGTCACAGTTTAAAGCAGACGAGCATGTCAATTGCAAGTACTGTGTAATTCACAAGTAAACAACTTTGACCGCCAACTCGTTTCTGGTCAAAGGTGTTTGTAAACTTTCGCGAAACGTCTCGTTCGTCAAACGAATTGATTTGTATATTTTCCACGGCCGAAGTTTCTTCGGAGAGGTCGAGTCAATACAGCTATTGATTTCTGCATCTCCTACGTAAATATTTTATCCGATACCTGGTTAAGGAACTTTAATTAATTATTTGAAGAATCTAACCGCTTTAGAACGAGAATAACTTTATCTTTTTTTTCTATTTTATTTTATTTTTTTTTGTGGCAACATAGCGTATAATGTAATATATTGCTGTTCGGATAAATCCATATTATTTTTCCATCATCAGTAGTATAGTAGACTCCCGTATAACGCGAGGGATACGTTCCGTGTAATAAGAAATCGCGTTACATGAGACATACAGTACTGTGCAAAAATCTTAGACCATCTACATTATTGATCTTGTAACTGTAATTAAACATATTTTAGAGAAGCATTTCTTAACATTGTTAAATTCAAATTTTTCCATATTGCCTTTCTTGTGTTGGTCATGCATAATTTTATCTGGTGAAAATATGTTTTAAAAATTCTTTAACAAGCAGAGTCTTGATTAAAATATTATGGAACGCGTATGCAAAGTATAAAGGAAACATACGAAGAAAGCCAAAAAGGAAAAAATCAGCTTCTTAAATTGTCGATAACAGAATTGCAGGAAATGCAAAGTGAGTTTCTTAAAATTTTTTCAACAATTATCTAAAAAAAGAAAGAAAAAAAAACTGCCGTGTAGCGAAAGTAAAAAGAGAATACACAAAATATTGATTGTTTTAAATTAATCAATATTTCTCAATCTAATTAACACCTCGTGAATCTAATTCTTAAAAAAAAAAAAGAAAGAAATAACGCCAAAATAAGAATAATATTAATCCATCTTAAATTCGTTTCTAAGATAGCAAAATTTTTTTTTTTGACAAATGGTCTAAGACTTTTGCACAGTACTGTACATTACCGGTCCGATTTGTGCAAGTTCAAACATTTCTCTCTTATATCTTTAAATGAGTATGTATATGTATTATTGTTTTTTTTTTTTTTTTATAAACTGCTACGTTTTTTAACTCTTTGGGGCACGCTGGGATTAAAAGTCTCCCACCTTTTTGGTGCACCGTAATGGGTGGTGGAACATTTTTAATCCCATCACGACTTATGGAAAAGGATGTGCTTTCATCAACGAATATTTACAGCAACAAAGTGAAAACGATTAAATACAAAAACAATATTTGTCAGTTGAACACTCCAAGTATAAAGATTAGATATTTTATAAAATTTTGAACAATGCATTGCTATAAAAGTGTTACACTTTCGAGACAAATCTGTTCAAAATTTTAGAAAATATTAAATTTAGAAAAACGATTTAAGTATGCAAATTTCTATCAAGAAATTTGTGTGAAATTTAAGTGATAGGTACTTAGAAAAAAAAATGAGATACAGTGGAAATAAATCTTTATTCATATTCGTTGCAGAAAAACAGAAAAAGTTTTTTATATTGTACCAATGCAAATTTATAGAATTTATTTGAAAAATTGCAAACCAGTCGTTTTGACCACTTTGGTAGTTCTAATGTTAAAAAGTGTTAAACTAAAAAGTACTGTTTTCGTAATTAACAATTTTTTACTTTGCTGTCGCCGATGTTTCATTATTACCGATAACATGTACAAAATTAATGATTTCGTCTGGGAAGTTCGCATTAAATTTTTTTATTTCATTATCACAAAACGCAATTTTTTCCGAATACAAATCAGATTGAATTTTTACACTCATCGTTCCATCCTGCACTCTTACTTCCTATGTATCATTTACATATTATTCTCGAATATAGAAAACAAAACCAAGAACGAAATTTAACATTAAGAACAACCTCACCGAAGCAATTGACATCGTACCAGGACACGTTGATAATATTCTACGAGAGTACTGAAATTCTCTACAACTTATAAACACCCTGCTGAATTATTTCTTCTAATTCTACACTTTTTCAATAGCTTTCCCTAATATATAGTTAAACTCAATCAACAGATATTATCACTAGAACTACCAAAGAAATTCCATAAATTTATTATAGTACATTTTTAGAAATTTTCCGCGACTTTCTGTTAAAAATATAGATAAAGGTTTTTGTCTGTTGCATTATATATTTTTTATCTTCTCGATACAAACAAGTATTTCTTAATCCTTGGTAGTTCTAATATTAACAACTCCTTTTAATACGATTCTCAATTTGCAAAAAATAAACATTTTAATCGGAAACAAATGAGTACAGTGAATAGTCAGAAAACACAAAGTTCCTTCTCGACGAATTAGATAAACACTTTAAATAAAACTTTTCTTATTTCACATCTGTAAACACACTGAGTTATCTGTCGAGTAACGACGCATACACTACCGACCATAAGTATTTAACCACCTCCAGTTTATCTAAAATATATAAAATATATTTTAAATAAGGTATCTCAACGCAATTTTTACCACAGTGTTTCTCTCCTACACTCACAGAAAGATCATGTTTCTATGTGAATCATATAAATTTATATTCAATCTATTTAGAAGTATTTATATTATAACCTTCGTATAAAACTTTTTGATCCTATTCTACCAAGTGGTCAAATACTTATAGTCAGTGGTGTAACTCTCCTGGTGTCTTGTGGGTCTACAAGCTGCTCGTATGAAGGAGTTCGAGTATCCTGCTGTGGAGGGCACACAACACGTCGTGCTTTGCATTTGTTGTAACGCACTTTCGACATTTTCACGACACTTTCGCGTTTCAGCATACCCTTCAGCAATTCCTTATCAATCGCATTCCGATGTAGAAATTCTTTCTTGTTATTGTGTCTCCATTTCCGGCATCCGCGAGATCGCGTCATTAGCTTCGGTTTCGGAATGTTCTTCTAGGCGACGTTTCTTGATCTCCTTTTCCAACTTTTCCACCTCGCGAGCCTTGTCGATCAGTTGATCGAAGGAACTTATCGAACTCCTTGGTATTCTTTTTCGAATCTCGATCTTCAGCAACGAGTAAATCATGTCGATCTCCACGCACTCGCGGTGAGAATGAGGAAGATCCGCCAGTAACGCGCGCTTCTGTATAACGAACGTTTCCGTCGACAGATTTTCCTTTTGTTTCTTGGCGAACAGTTCGGCATATATTTGGTGGGCTGGTTTCTTGGGCGCGAATGCTTCTCGTATCGACACCATGGCCTGCGTCCATTTCTTAACACTCTGTTGCACACCTTTCCACCACGTGAAAGCTTTCCCCTCCAATAGGAGCGGTAGACCGCGCAGAGCGTTCTCTTCGCTGATGTCCTCGGCATCCTTGTACATAGAGATGGTCAGGATGAATTTATCCAGGTTCTCTCTGTTCTTTGTCCCGTCGAACCGTGCTGTACAATGCACAAAACTGCCTTCTTTCGTCGGAGATGATGCGCGTACCCCCAGAAAACGAGTAACCTGCTCCTCGGTCATCTGTTCGTCCACGGATACTTTCGGGTCTTCTTGGGGTTCAGTTTCTGAGGCTAGCGTTTGTCGGTCATTTTTCAACTGCGTCATCCAGTTGACCTCGACGGGTCTTGTCAACATGGTGGATTCCGAGATTGGACAACTTCGAGTACGTTAAAACGAAAAGGATCCTGCGTGGAGTAAATTTGACACTCGAGTTTGTCGGTGTTTCTTGAAAGCCGACGAAAAGAATTGTCTCGTTCGTTTAGTCGTGAGAAATCGATTCCTACGTTGTCAAAGGATACCACGATACTGCCTTCCACTGCTGAAAACGACCCTTTTATATGATTCGCGGGGTGCGACGCATGAAGGAATGGACGGTTTATGACCGAGACTCTTGGGCCACCGATGGCCGCAGAACCCTGTCTGTTTTAGATTTAAGTTTATCGTTAGGTTTAACCCTTTCGCTTCGGCTGTCCAGCCCGCCGAAGTACTGTCACTGAACGGAAGCGCGCGTCGTGAATACGTGCAGTATGCGTTATATATACGTTTTCCTGAGTCTTAAATAACTATTTTACCGAATAAAACAATCTTATAAACTTTTATAACTTATAACTTTTACTATATTATTTTAACTTCTATAACTTATAAACATTTATAACTTACATTTATAACTTACAAAGCTACCCACAAGTCATATTGTGCACGCCGCTTATAAGCGGCGCTCGTACCCACAAGTCATATTGTGCGCGCCGCTTATAAGCGGCGCTCGAAGCGAAAGGGTTAAATCTACGGCGCGAAAGAGAGAAACTTCTCGTAAAATCTAGGCATCAAGTTTTCCGCCGCACCAATGCGATAGAACTTCGTTTCCAATTGGTTCGGCCTTGAGGCGGAAAATAATGTAAAAGAGCCGAGGAAATATAGTTTTAGGCCAGTTTTGTAGTATTCTATGGTGAAGAAGGGAGAACAAAAATAACAAAAGATACATATGAGATAAATGTACGTATAGGCACCGTACGGTGGCTCAGCTTCCCGCGGCCTAATCTGTACAAAACACACTGCTTCACTGCTCAAAAATCATGCGACGCAACGCGTCTCGAGGAACAAAAAAAATCATCGACACGACGGCGTTGCTGTGTCACTTTCGCAATCGACGTTTACAGAAACTATTTTACTACGGTTTTAACCCTTTCGCTCCTAACGCCGGATATATCCGGCATCCGCATGACAACCCGCGGAAACGAACGCCGGATATATCCGGCATGCACGATGTGACCCACAGAGACGAGCGCCAAATTCCATTATGAATCACTGTGTATTATTCCTTCGCTATGCTCAATTGCTAATTAGAAACTTTTTATACCCATTAACACGTTGACTGCCCCGGTGGTCATATGTGACCGGAGTCGTTTCTACTGTAGCGCCACGGTAGTCATTGGTGACCAGAATGCTTCAAATGTTTATAAATGTAAAAATTAAATGATTGATAGTTAATGAATTTTGAACATCATCATCGCTATTGGAGAATACTTTGAAATAAAGTGTGTATTATTCACGATTAAAAATTTTTATTAGATGATTAAAAATGAGAGATTCATTTTTATCGAATCTTCTATCTACCGGTGTGGCGTCTTTAGCCATGGCACATGTCCTGAGCAAAACATGTGATTTCGGCGTAGCGGTTAACACTTTGATGGCCGCACATTTTTCGCATCGCCTTTAAATTAGCGCCGGCAATATTTACACAATCGTTCCTAGCATAATTATTAATAAAAGAAAAGCGGTAAGATCACATTGTTACACTATTTTTAATATTTCTTTAAAAATAGCAATATACAAACATCGAAATGACGGCAACAAACCATTTCTAGAAAATAGCTGTACAAAGTCACACGTACGTAACAGCGGCCGTTGTTCCGTCCGTAGGAACAATACGGGAGGATTGGTTTGGCCAGTTTATGACAGACATTAAGGAAAAGGTTATTTTTGAGAAAAGGCGTTCGATCCTTAATATATTTTACCGTTTGCTCGAAGCAATTAGTTTGCATTTTCTTTTCGCTCTCAATAGCCGAATATTGTCATAAACTCTGTCTTTCCTGAAGGTTAATTAGAAACGGGACTTCGCGCAACGGGTGCTAACGTTCGAGCACCCGTCGCCTTGCTCACGTTTGTAGAAGTCCATCGGTCGGGACTTCTCATCGTAATCTAATAGGTTACTCGTCATTAATTTGACGGGTTTCCGCGTGAACGCGACGCGACATCGCGCGTACAGTTTTGATCCTGCGGATCGAGCAGGGTCAAGCATAAGCGCGCGCGAACAGCCGTCAATGTGTTAACGTGTTAACTAAGTTTATATCTTTTATGTAGAAATTATGAGTATATTGTTTCAAATTATGGATATATTGTTTCCCACGCGCAATGTTTTGGCGCAGGGTCCAGTTCAGTGACGGCGCTACAGTAGACTGAACCGCCGTAGCGAAAAAGTTAAGTCAAGCACTGTAAAAAACAATTGAATATATACTATTATTCCTACATATTTTTTATATGATTTTTCATCAATCTATGGCTCAATAAGAATTTGACCTATTCGTACGAGGTTTTATTGCACCCTTTATACCATAGCTAATAAAGTGGTGACCCGTGGGCCGCGTGTGGTCCGTATCCCTACTTATTTGCTTGATCCGCAGCGATGGAGGGGAGCGGTTCCCCCTCCACATGGCTCAGTTTGATCGGAGGAAGCGAGTTTCTTCTGTCGATTCCCCCACTGCAAACAAATTAGTTCCAACACTATGCATCTTCCTTTAGCAACGTAGGCGGCGAGGAAGAAGTGGCAAGGGGAAGGTGTAAGTACTTACTTGCAGACTAGGAACTAATTTCATTGGTGGGGGAATTGACGAAGTAAGAGAACAGCTCGTGTGGTCCACGGTAGAGAAATTCCTCACCTCTGCCTTCTTGCTACTCACACCGCTTGCCATTAGCAGCGCACTACTTGTTTCTTATTGTAGCTACGTGCAGCAGAACATTGCGATACGATAAAATTGAATTTTATATATAAATGATTGATTTAAGAAGCAGTTTTATTATTTGGAAAGTTGTTTATATTTGGATTATCTGATTGCTAATTGTAAGCTATGGGTTAAATAGAAACATTTAATTGAAGCAGTATATTTCTACGAATCGCGAACTATTAGCAGAGTTTTTCAAATAAATAATTTTAATGTGCAATCTTTCGATTCCTTAACCCTTTCACGCGTCTTTTCTCATTTCCAGTATTATTTTACGCTCGTACCCTGTTCATATTTAATGGAAGCATTTTCAAAATTAAATGACAATTGGAATTAAGCAACAAACCTTCGATTTTTAATTATTTATTGAAAATAAAATTGGAACAGTAATATAAGTTAATAATGTTTTTAAGTGTGATAGATTTGAAAACAAGAACAATATTTAAAGAATATTTCTTCCATATCTTTAGTACACATATAAGAAACGTTTTGAATACAGAACTTAAGCTTGCCACAACTAACTGTACGACAACTTCAAGTCAGTATCATTAAATAACAAAAGAGAAGTGATAAACAAAATGATAGGCAACGCGTTGCTAAGAAAAAGATGAAAGATCTCCATATTTTAGTCGTACAGCAATTTATTTCAAAACGGGGAGATCTCTGCATTCGGTCAATCAGCAACTTATTTCAAAACGAGAAGATCTCCTCACTCGGTTATTTAAGTGTTAAGAAGCATGGCGCTATTATCAAAAACAGTGTTACTGTCGATATTGATTGATTTTATAAATAACGGATATGTTCGACGCTAGCCATTTTTTATCATTTCGTGGATGTCAGTTATATCCGACGCTAGTTGCGAAAGGGTTAAGAACATAATAAATATTACTTTCAGTACTTAATCATATTATCATTAATTAACATTTTGACCTCCGCACATTTTATGCTAGATGTTTTTCGCATATTGTTCGTAGTATAACTACAATATACTTATTTAACCCTTTCACTGTGTGGTAAAATTACGAATTCTGGGCCAAAAAATGTCTAGCTTTTTTTTGTCCGAAAATACATTATAGCATGTAATAAAAAATGTAAAAAAACGTGTTTTATATGTACCTTGTTAGCAATTAGTCCATGTACCATAGATTTTAAAACACGGGATACATAAGTTCAAAACTAAACCACGTTTCTTTCTTCAATTAGAATAATCTTAGAATACAAAGGAAGCAAAGAATCTAGCCACAGACTTAGATATCTTCGGTAGACTAGACAGTTTGAACGCGTTATCCTGCCCGTACGCGGTACGAGATAGGCTGTATGGTACATGACGCTCTGCCCGTGACTGTCACGGGATGAACTGTTTGGTACTTGACGCTCTGCCCGTGACTGTCACGGGATAACCAGTTTAGTACTTGATGCTTTGCCCGTGACTGTTACGGGATAAACTATTTAGTACTTGACGCTCTGCCCGTGACTGTCACGGGATAACCTGTTTGGTACTTGACGCTCTGCCCGTGACTGTCACGGGATAAACTATTTAGTACTTGACGCTCTACCCGTGACTGTCACGGAATAAACAGTTTAGTACTTGATGCTCTGCCCGTGACTGTCACGGGATAACCTGTTTAGTACTTGACGCTCTGCCCGTGACTGTCACGGGATAAACTATTTAGTACTTGACGCTCTGCCCGTGACTCTCACGGGATAAACAGTTTAGTACTTGACGCTCTGCCCGTGACTGTCACGGGATAAACAGTTTAGTACTTGACGCTCTGCCCGTCACTGTCACGAGATAACCTGTTTAGTACTTGACGCTCTGCCCGTGACTGTCACGGGATAAACTGTTTAGTACTTGACGCTCTGCTCGTGACTGTCACGGGATAAACTTTCAATGGGTGAAAGAAAGGTACTGAAGCTATTACGATTTAAAGTTCACAACATGAAAGAGAGGAACCCAAGAACAATAGAAATTCATTAAGGTGAACATGAAATCCGCAATTCTCAAATAATTTACACAGTACCGATTAATAAGATCATCATTGGCAGCATGGAGTCGCATCAACCTGAAATCGCGAATATGTGACAAACAGTCGTTACAGTGTTAAACTACTTTAGTAACATTTATGTACCATCGGTAGAAATTGATCAAGCTGTCAAATTTAATAGTGTCCGGATACTTATGAGCGGTAGTGTATAAATTGTGTTGAAAAATCAATTGATCAACGAGTCAATTAATTTTAATCCATTTTGCAACATGTCAACGTTTGTATCATGCATACGACTCGCGATGCTTGTCTCAGCGATTGGATTGTAAAGCGTAATTTAAAAATCAGCCCGAGTTTTGAACAGGCGATACGAAACACCAAATAAACCGCAAACGTGCCTATAATTGATAAACATCACCGACGAATAATTCGGCGCATTGCGGAGAAAAATGGCAGGCGTTTGGTAATAAATTCGAGGATAATGATTTTGAACGGTCCGCGTATTCCTTCCGCGTTTGCAGGTAATGCGTATTGCGTTTTCATTTTAGTTCCAATAACAATATTCCAACTGCTGCCCGTATCGGAAAAGCATCAAATCTGCACAATATTTGCACGCAGGCCGAGCATATTTTCAGTTACTTTGGAGTTTGGATAACTAATGCTTTTGAGAATAAAAGTAGCAAAGTCGTAGAGTTCAAACGTTAGATAACGAAAATGACCGGGCGGTTTAATATTAATCATATTTTCAGAAATTCTTTCATGAGAAACATATTTGTGCTCTCAAGATCGTTACCTGTATCGCGAAGAATATTTATTTTATCATAACGTCCGTAACACATTTTTATATTAAATTGATGCAAAGGTTCTATCCGCTGCAAAACATATTGAAAAATTCGATTTTTGAAGCCGCATTATGTTCCCTTTACAGCGTGCATTTTCTACTATTATTTATAAAAGTTTCATCCGCTTAATAGCTGTATGGTTCCTTTTTAATCTTCGAATTAATTTTTTTTATTTTTAGTGTATCTGTATTTTTTAACTTCTAAATATCGTTTAGCACTGTACTATATTTTATTATGTCACAGTCCTGATATCAAGCAGGTTATTTATAGTAACTATTAGTTCCTAATGTTTAGATCAAGCTAAGGACCGCTAATCGATTATAATTTCTTTTCTCGTAAGCAACAAAAATTTCGATTATAGAGGGTTAAAGAAAGAATATTTTATAATATATAGTTTGCACTACTAACAATTTCGACTGCTTATAAAAATCTTTCCAAGCTGCTGATCGTCAATAAACTTACAAAAATATTTTTTTAAATTGTTTCAAGGTCTCTTGTAAACCAGAAAATTATTATACCTTTAACATTAACAAGAAATGTTACGGAGCTGATCCACGACGATTTTTATGAAAATTTGGTACGATATAGATCTGGAAAAATATAGACACGTGATAGAGAGTGACGATTCGAACGCATTGGCGTGGGCGTAGACTCAGAATGTCAATTATTAACCCTTAGCGCTCCTTTGGCTCCGCTACGGAGACATTCTGTTTCCAACACGATTATGCTCAAGTACCAAAGATATCGCACCATGATAATTTGCAAAATTAAAAATTTATGTTTCGTTTACGAGAGGAAAATGGAAATTTGTAAAATGAATAAAAACAAGTACTTTCACAGGCAATAGTCATTTTTCTTCGGTGATAAAGAATCGTGCGGAGTGCGAGGAGTTAACCCTCTATGGGACCGTATGACTTAAAAGTTACAAACTGATGTATCTATATTTTAAAAAATTAACTTTGTTTAGTTATCACTGCACTATTAAATTTGATTACTGTATTACTGTAGCGACACCACGATCCATCTACAGTAATTATCAGTTAAAACATTTTCAAATCAAAGTGAAAAACTGTAAGCAATCATAATTTTTTCTCCGATAAGCAGACTAAATTCGGGCTATAGAGGGTTAAGAAAATACAAATTTGAGAGTTTTATTTGGTTGAAAGCTACATTCGAGGCTCGCGAGGTCATTCCATCGAACGTGGACGGCGAACCGTCGTGCGTACACGGATTTTTATACGTTTATAGGAAATTTAGGGGTGCAAAAATTGAACAGAATGCATACGTAGTTACGTGAAATAATATTTTACTGAAATTCTTCTTTGTTTACTGTATTTAACCCTCTATTGGACCGTGTGACGTAAAAGTTAGAAACTGATGTATCTATATTTTAAAAAATTAATTTTCTTTAGTTATCACTGCACTATTAAATTTGATTACTGTATTACTGTAGCGACACCATGATCCATCTACGGTAATTATTAGTTAAAACATTTTCAAATCAAAGTGAAAAACTGTAATCAATCGTAATTTTTTTTCCAATAAGCAGGCAAAATTCGGGCTATAGAGGGTTAACATGAAAAAAAAGTTTCCGCATCTTCCATTATATGATCCCGATAAATTCTGTGTAAAAATAGTTGGTCCAAGTACGTTTCAAGAATTTAAAAGTGCAAGTTTTAGCTTTAGAAATGCAGCGATTCAAAACTTATGCACATGTAAAGTTGTAATTTTTAGCATATTTGAGAGATATCTTTGACGCCGTATTGGTGAAATTATGCTCACTGAACGAAGAAACAACTGAAAACGTGGCCGACGGGATTTAAAACGACCCCGAACCCAAGTTAAAACGTATTAGGTGTCGGAAAAGTTGGTGCGGATTTATGGTACAAAATTCACGAAGTCCGAACATTCCTGAAATGTAATTTTATTTAATAAAGTAATCGTTAGTAATTTCCATAGCTCTTCTCCGATGTTTTTTAAACTTATACATTCCATTGGTATAAAAATATCGAGTTCAGATTGCGAAAAATAAATTAACTGCTGTTTCGATCTCGTTATCGTTTTCAATTTTTACAAGCTTGGAATAAACTCGTTAGCAGTTTGTTACGTTCTGTTTTTAATAACAGAAAGATCTCTACAAATACTACAAATGCGTTCTGTTACATTTCTTGCTGCGTTTTCAAAGTTAAATTCATAAAATACAAAAGCATGAATTTTTAACGTTTCGCTTACCATCTTTAAATTTGGATAGATAACGGAACAGTGAAACAAATGAAGAATTGAAATAATGCACTTCAAGTAAATGGACAAAATCTTTTAACGATACCATCATTATTATATCATTTCTACAAAATATTGCAAAAAATTAAATTTCAATTTATCTCTGGCAAAAAACCGCACCAATTTTCTCCGGTACCTAATAAATTTGTTATCCTAGAAATACTAAAGCTAGGCGGAGTGCAGATCAATCAGATGATAAATACCTATCAGATATGCTAAAAAATTTTTGAATCGCAGGATTCCTAAACCTAAGATTTACGCATCCAAAACTATTACTTGACAAAAAAACAAAGTCCAGAATTTTGTATCCGTTAAAACGCACTTCAGCCAAATATTAGGTCATCCCATAAACAATGTCGTTCCTTGACGCTAATTTTCATTGTAAGATATTAATATTTGCATTCATTTTTAGTCATGACTGTACTGACCATTGTTTTCTATCATTTTTTCCTATTTATCTAGTTTTTGGATTCCTTCTTCAAGAAATTTGTGATACTTTTACCTAAAAATCTTCTTCAATGCTTATTTTAAATACCCATTATTGTAGAATTTTTGTTGTCGATTAAAGAATACTATAATAATTGTAATAAGTAGTAATTGGTTGTAGCGAACCTGGTATGAGTTTCCAATTTTAATTTCTAGTTTTTTAAACGCTGTATCACACACAGCAAAGACGAGCTTAGAAAAAATTAAAAACGACATTTTTTTGAAAAATAAATAATCAAATTACTTAACGGGTGGGAAAAGATCATGAGAAGTAATCATGAAAAATAAATGTATGTCTTAATATTTCGTAATGAAAGGTAGTGTCGAAGAACGAAATTACTTATGGAATAACCTAATAGTTATTCTCCACAACAAATATTACAATTAAGTATGATTTTCATATGTTCTTACTTTGCAAATTTAATTCGTATCATGATTTTTCGCATCACCCGCGGATATAAAAATTTTACTTCTACGGAGACGAGGCTGCCTCGATTCGAACGAGATCCTACGATCTCTGCATGGTACGCGGTAAATCTTTTTTTTCTATAGAAATATCAAGAGTGATTTAAAAATATTCTAATATGGATCTAATATGGATTAGATTATTCAAATAAGTAGGGTAATTAGAGTTGAAAGGTTTTCTAGCTTCTGGTCTCATTATTGTGATAGATTGCTGTAGCTCTCGTTCATCCATCATTTTGGTCCCTTTCGAAACGGCAACAAGCTTGTGATAGCTTTATGCAGCAGCTATGAACTTCATTGTCGTAACCATTGCTATCGTCATTACCGTTATGGCTTAGGCGGTTGTGGTTGCACGAACGTAACGTGATGCTTTCATCAACTTATGTAAATAATAAATTATTCCTAATTATGCAGGCTGTAATTCAACGCTTAACGAGTACTTGAAAATTATAGCAGAATGCCTCGCAGTACAGTCCATTGTTATTATTATTTAGGAAACATGTATACACAATTTATTATTATAATCATTTAAGATATCTTACTATTTGGAAAAGTACTAGTTTGACAAAAAAATGGAGTAATATAAAATTATATGAACCTATGTTTCGGTACTTGAAAGATTCTACGTAAAGTGTTATAAACTTTGATTTTTATTTTCGAAAATTCTCATAAGTTAATAAATATCTCTTTTATTTTCTTGGTCTCTCTATTAAGTAAATAAATCTCTTTCGCATTTAATTATTCAGTGCGAATTCGTACGAACAGGCGTGTTTGAATTGTTTTCGTGTAAAGTGCTTCAGGCATAACCTCCAAAAATTTTTCGGATTACTAACTTGTAAATGTATTAGGTTGTCCCGAAAGTTCCTTTCGTTATCTTCGCGCAGTAACTTCATTTTGCAATGTTTATATAAACATAAAGTCTTGTTTGTTAAACGTGAGATGCAGAAAAATAATAGAGCAAAGTAGATCCGATAAAACATAAAATATTATGCATCCATTGCTTATTAATAAAACGAAAGAAACTTTTGAAGACAACCTAATAGATCTCTCTAATTATATCTACGGATATCATTGTCAGAAATATTAATCATTACATTAATACGTATCGGATTGAGTTATTCAAAATTATGAAAAACTTAACCCTTCGTTACTTTAAAATGTATCACTTTTACTTTCATGAAAACGTTATAAAAAAAATTGTTAAATAAACATATTTAAAATACATTTATTTTTACTAGATACATAGTAATCGTTATGCAATATAAATTTCACGAAGGACTAATCTTTCAAATTTCGTCATTATACTAAATCGTTAAGCTAATAATGAGAAATATTCTTAGAACGTGTCATGTAATTAAACCTGTTTAACCAATTGATAATCATTAATCCCACGTGGGAACATTTAAGCGCTCCTTCAAATTAACTCACAAAAATATACATTTAAAATTAACACATATATTTCAGTGTGAATAGTTAACAATAAAAATATAATTTTCAGACAAGAATCAAAAACTTGGTTATCAAATAGGTTAATAAGAAAATAAAATTAATATATCTTCCCCTATGGAACAAATACTCCCAAAAGAGTTAATCCTTTGCGGTCGTAAATCGAGCTACACTCGACGCCTATAATCATTTATTCACAGTCTTAACATATCAAGGACAATAACGAGAACTGTATTTTTTGTAAATATAAAAATGTTCCATTGTAATTAAAAAGAAGAAAAAGAAATAGTTCGCTAGACGTAGTCCGCTTCAAAATAATTCCAACCAGTAAAACACCCATGTCCTTACACGCTACGACTGCAAAGGGTTAATAGATTGCGCTGGATAATGAAGCGATGTACATTGCGAATGATGAATTGCTTCACGCGCTAAGTATCACACGCAGCCCATTAATACAAATCATTGCGGCATCTATAATTATCTCTGGTAATCAACCGTCCGTCGAGGCAAAGCTATTGTTTCAGCAAGTCCAATCTTGTGCCTATCTAACCGTTTCTCTCCTATGCCTTCCTCTTGTCCGGATCATGTTGTACTCACTGTAGGATCCATTGATTTTCAGGATGTTGGACATAGCTCTCGGTGGTCACCCGCAAATAAACCTAATCACGACTAGGGTGTCCTGAATTGTCAAGCCACTTTCGGCACCGGCCGTGCCGAGTCTGAAATTAGATTAGCGTTCCAATCAACAGAACGATACCTGTTGTTGATAACGATTACAGTTGTCGCATAATTTGTCGCTTCATTTTAACTTTCGGAAATATCTATTTTAACCCTCTATAGCCCGAATTTTGTCTGCTTATCGGAGAAAAAATTACGATTCATCACAGTTTTTCACTTTGATTTGAAAATGTTTTAATTATTAATTATTGCAGGTGGATCGTGGTGTCGCTACAGTAATACAGTAATCAAATTTCGACACAAAGATCGACACCACTCTTATGTTGTATTATTTCATTTCATAGTTTTTTCTCTACAGTCGCAATAGTATTTTCTACACACTCCATTTATATTTAACAGTAGAACTACCGGCGATTAAAGTGGACTTATAGCAGAGAAATCAAAATGAAAGGTATTTGAAAAAATATCTATAATAAGAGTAACAATTCTTTGCACATATTTTTTACAAAAAATCACGCAAAATCCCCAAAACTACATTATCGTAAATTTATAAAATTTCTATAAGAAATTATGAACCAGTCATTTTGACCGGTTCGGTAGTTCTAGTGTTAAAAACAGTCTATTTCCTAGTGCACGTGTATTTTTCCATCCGTGGTACTATTAAAATAAAACAGTTTTTCACACCAAACCGTGTTTTATCGTTTCGATAAAAATTCCAACAATTTAACCCTCTATAGCCCGAATTTTGTCTGCTTATTGGAGAAAAAATGACGATTGATTACAGTTTTTCACTTTGATTTGAAAATGTTTAAACTAATAATTATCGTAAATGGATCGTGGTGTCGCTACAGTAATACAGTGATCAAACTTAATAGTGCAGTGATAACTAGAGAAAATTAATTTTTTAAAATATAGATACATCAGTTTGTAACTTTTAAGTCACACGGTCCCATAGAGGGTTAATTTTACTTGGAATTAATATCGATCGTACACAGTACACCTGGTGTATACACGCTGTTATTTTCTTAACTATTTAAAATAGAAAAGAATGTTTCGTATAAAAGTTATTTGATTCCATGGAGAGAATTTAATAAAATATTTAGATCTCTTTTTGGATTTTTATTTGAAGAGATGTCACTGTCAATGTATTAGGTGTCGGAAAAAGTTGGTGCGGATTTATGGTACAAAATTCACGAAGTCCGAACATTCCTGAAATGTAATTTTATTTAATAAAGTAATCGTTAGTAATTTCCATAGCTCTTCTCCGATGTTTTTTAAACTTATACATTCCATTGGTATAAAAATATCGAGTTCAGATTGCGAAAAATAAATTAACTGCTGTTTCGATCTCGTTATCGTTTTCAATTTTTACAAGCTTGGAATAAACTCGTTAGCAGTTTGTTACGTTCTGTTTTTAATAACAGAAAGATCTCTACAAATACTACAAATGCGTTCTGTTACATTTCTTGCTGCGTTTTCAAAGTTAAATTCATAAAATACAAAAGCATGAATTTTTAACGTTTCGCTTACCATCTTTAAATTTGGATAGATAACGGAACAGTGAAACAAATGAAGAATTGAAATAATGCACTTCAAGTAAATGGACAAAATCTTTTAACGATACCATCATTATTATATCATTTCTACAAAATATTGCAAAAAATTAAATTTCAATTTATCTCTGGCAAAAAACCGCACCAATTTTCTCCGGTACCTAATAAATTTGTTATCCTAGAAATACTAAAGCTAGGCGGAGTGCAGATCAATCAGATGATAAATACCTATCAGATATGCTAAAAAATTTTTGAATCGCAGGATTCCTAAACCTAAGATTTACGCATCCAAAACTATTACTTGACAAAAAAACAAAGTCCAGAATTTTGTATCCGTTAAAACGCACTTCAGCCAAATATTAGGTCATCCCATAAACAATGTCGTTCCTTGACGCTAATTTTCATTGTAAGATATTAATATTTGCATTCATTTTTAGTCATGACTGTACTGACCATTGTTTTCTATCATTTTTTCCTATTTATCTAGTTTTTGGATTCCTTCTTCAAGAAATTTGTGATACTTTTACCTAAAAATCTTCTTCAATGCTTATTTTAAATACCCATTATTGTAGAATTTTTGTTGTCGATTAAAGAATACTATAATAATTGTAATAAGTAGTAATTGGTTGTAGCGAACCTGGTATGAGTTTCCAATTTTAATTTCTAGTTTTTTAAACGCTGTATCACACACAGCAAAGACGAGCTTAGAAAAAATTAAAAACGACATTTTTTTGAAAAATAAATAATCGAATTACTTAACGGGTGGGAAAAGATCATGAGAAGTAATCATGAAAAATAAATGTATGTCTTAATATTTCGTAATGAAAGGTAGTGTCGAAGAACGAAATTACTTATGGAATAACCTAATAGTTATTCTCCACAACAAATATTACAATTAAGTATGATTTTCATATGTTCTTACTTTGCAAATTTAATTCGTATCATGATTTTTCGCATCACCCGCGGATATAAAAATTTTACTTCTACGGAGACGAGGCTGCCTCGATTCGAACGAGATCCTACGATCTCTGCATGGTACGCGGTAAATCTTCTTTTTCTATAGAAATATCAAGAGTGATTTAAAAATATTCTAATATGGATCTAATATGGATTAGATTATTCAAATAAGTAGGGTAATTAGAGTTGAAAGGTTTTCTAGCTTCTGGTCTCATTATTGTGATAGATTGCTGTAGCTCTCGTTCATCCATCATTTTGGTCCCTTTCGAAACGGCAACAAGCTTGTGATAGCTTTATGCAGCAGCTATGAACTTCATTGTCGTAACCATTGCTATCGTCATTACCGTTATGGCTTAGGCGGTTGTGGTTGCACGAACGTAACGTGATGCTTTCATCAACTTATGTAAATAATAAATTATTCCTAATTATGCAGGCTGTAATTCAACGCTTAACGAGTACTTGAAAATTATAGCAGAATGCCTCGCAGTACAGTCCATTGTTATTATTATTT
>SMSQ01019480.1:18988-32905 GCA_019453375.1 Ctenoplectra terminalis | reverse complement strand
CAATCGTAATTTTTTCTCCGATAAACAAACAAAATTCGGGCTATAGATAGTTAACAACCAGAAAAAAGTATAGTTCGCATCCTTCGATCTTCAATGTTTGATTAAAATCTGCGAAACGAAAGATGAATTACAGAAGCGACATTTCACGCCATCAAAGAACCAATGAAAATTACCCTCGCTTCGCGCAAATTCCCAACTACTTACCTTCGATTCGTTCGACCCATCTGAAAGCTTTCACGAAAAACGGACGAAGATCAATTTATTCGTAATACATCCTCCTGCATCCATCATCGAATCGCGGAACGTTAAAGAATCGAGGAGAGAAACCACGGTTCGCTTCCTCCTTTCGTTCCTTTTTTTGGTTCTCGGCACACGTTTTGCACGAAACGCAAGACACCGGGAAGAAAAGCCTCGCTATTTTTTCCCCCCCGTCACTCAGGGAAGATTTAAATAGACCCCGTTCATCTTCTGAATATGAAACACTGTTCCATTTAATAAAGACGAACTGGGTCGCGCTAACACAACCGTACGGGCTGCCATTAGTTGCAATAAAATATGAATTTGACTCCCCTATGCATTCGACATTGACACAATACGAGCGGCCCGACGTAGCGGACCTTGCGACCCGTTGCTCTCTGTAATCCGCTCCATTAGTTGATTCGTTTAAGCCACTTAAAACGCGCCTAGATGTTACGCGGTCGCTCGCGAGCCCCGCTTTCTCACGCCGAATTTCGACGGACAAGCGTGTCTAATGGGCCTAATTACACGGGTGCTCCCTTTGCAGCGATAGTCGCGGAATTATCGGCCGACACGCTGGGAATTGGGGTTGAATGTGTTGTAAACGGTGCCGAAACTGGCTCGAGAACGTGCCCCAGCGAGCACTGGATGAGTGTTTTTGAAAAATGGTAACGATGCTTGTTGAACGGAATTGGGATTCAGGTTTGCTGCGTTTAATGGTCGATGGGCTGATTGTTCTTTGATTTAAGCAGAGAAAATGGGTAAGGTGGGGTTGTTGGGTGTTAAGTGGTACGTGTCTCGTGTTTCAATTAGGAGTGGGTTGAATTGTAATGCGATATGTCTAAATGTTTAATTTTAATTTTCTATTTTATTGGTGCTCGTGTGTACGAGGAGATTTTATTTGTTTGTTTAATGCTGAAAGTACCGGAGTAGTTTTTGCTTCGGTTTGTAATTTCTCATAGAAATTGTGTAAATGAATTAGCGGTGTATGTTTTTTTTTTGTCGTATAAAAGATATCGATCGAAATAATATTTTGTTACATATTTTAACCCTTGGATGCTCTTGGGGTGAAAAGTCACTGATTTATGTTTGATTTTTTTCCGATTATGGTGTAATTTTATGTTTTTATTTAAGATATGAAGTTACGAGGAAAAAACTAACTTGCTGAAATTTTCTCTGGAATATTAACATACTAAATAAAAAAAGCTAATATCATTTATGTAATTATTTCTATGGAAAATATGAGAGTTAAGTTCGATTTAGGTTTTCTCTAAAATATTAATATACTAAATAAAAAAAGCTAATATCATTTATGTAATCATTTCTATGGAAAATATGAGGGTCAAGTTCGGCTTAGATTTTCTCTAAAATATTAATATACAAAATAAAAAAAGCTAATATCATTTATGTAATTATTTCTATGGAAAATATGAGAGTTAAGTTCGATTTAGGTTTTCTCTAAAATATTAATATACTAAATAAAAAACTAACATCATTTATATAATTATTTCTGTGAAGCATATAAGGCTCAGGTTCAGAACAGCTAACATAATTTTTTCTAGTTTCCAAGTAATTACGAAAGCTCTCATAATATTTTCCATCAAAGTCGTACGTCTTTTCTACGCGACCGGTTCTTCGTCACCGAAATTCCCAAAGTTAATTAACAACTGCATCCGCGTGTTCAACCAAAGAGGCGACAACTTCCATCGCAGTCCGTTGAATTTCGAGATGGTATCCGTACGAGCGTTACCCGGTCGGGCATAATTCAAGGAGGCGCGAAACAAAGTGGCGCGCTCGAGCCAAATTCGAATCGCTGGGGGCAAACGATGCGACACCGTGACTCCTTTCTTGGCCAACAATTGTCTGACAGACGTCTCATTGTTACAAGGTGCATTGTTGTCGCGGCAAGACGTACAACGAGCGAAACGTGTTCGCATTTTTGCTAACCGCTGCGTGAAACAAAAATCATTGTACACCATTGAAGCTTGCCAGAACATCGCGAGGCAGTTATTGTTTCGGTTGCGAATATTCACGCGAACGTTGATATTCAGGCTGAACAGATGAAGAACTAGGTCCCGAATAGAAGTTACTTTCGTCGTTAGAAGTCTTTGCATACTTTCCTGGTTGCGTACGAGAGCTCGGCGTGGATGCTCGCTCGAATCGATTCTGCTTGATGCTAAGGTTTCGTCCGATGGATTTCAATGCAAAGTTTTCTTGTTATCTTCCCGAGAAACGCTGGAACTCGAGGGTTTCTTGTCTGAACTTTTGATTCAAAAGGGTCATTGCTTAATTATTACGTAATAGGAACTTCTTCCGGTTAACATATTCCACGTGCATGCCTGTTAGACGGAATATTTTAATTCCTAATTTATTATCCATATTTGATTACCCGATGGTCGAAAAGAGAATGGTATATTCGATCGATTGCGATGGAATTGGAGGCGTGATGCTTGAACATTAGCCTACATTCACAGATATTGGGGCGATAATCGATCACAAAGAGAGAGAGAGAGAGAGAGAGTGTGTGCACGCGGCGAGATCGAAAGTTTCATTCCTATTAATTGTAAGTTATTAGGTTGTGCCAAAAGTTTCTTTCGTTCTATTAATAAGCAACGGATGCGTAATATTTTATGTTTTACAATATATTATTAATTTATATAAGATTCATTTTGCTCCATCACCTTTTTCCATCTCTCGTTTAATAAATAAGGCTGCATGTTTAAATAAACAAAGATAAATGAAACCTTCCTCGTGAAGATGACGAAAGAAACTTTGGGAACAACGTGATACTTAAATTCTAGTCGTGACTTTTTCTGGATGTATAGATAATTATTATTGTTCTTTACTTTGTTTATTTAACGTCTTCGAATTAGACAGACTGAAGCGACACTGGAATAAAAATACTATTCCTAGAATATTTATAACGTTCTTTTTTTTTCTTTTTTTCTTTTTATTTAACTTGTTAAAGTTGTATCAATCCGAATGGGTCATCAGCAACCACGTAAATTGACACTCAGGAGTACATCGATTTTATGCGAAAACAATTAAGTTCGTTCCACTTGAGACATATGCAGACGAATGCATGGGAGACACAAAGCGAGACGAAAGTTACCATTGGACTAGGTTACACTATATTGGACCAAAGCTTAAATTAGGTGCAGAAGATTTACATGTTTCAAGAAACTGAGCAGGTGTCAATAATAGTATTCTGATATTAGATATAATTAGATGTAAATAGTATTCTGATATTAGATATTGTTAGATATAATTACAGATCGATACAATTTTACGCGACTGTATTTAATGTAAATGGTCTATTACTACATTACCAAAGAATTCAAACTAATAACTATTTAAAAAAAAAAAAAAAAAATACGATGAAAATAAATCTTTATTCATATTTTTTGCAGAAAAACGGAAAAAATGTATTAAAAGTGTACCACTGTAAGTTCAGAGAATTTATTTAAAAAATTGCAAACCAGTCATTTTAACCATATTTCTAACGTTACGAGATTAACAATATTTTTCACCCTGAATTTTATTACTTTCTTAATAAACGAATATTATTAGGCGTTTTTAGTTCCTTCTTTGTGTCTCGGTATTTCTGGCAGGAGAGATGATTATTCTCGTGGCTCGGCGAAACACGGCTAGAAAATTCGCTGAACAGTCCATATTATTACCAGCTCGGTTATCGTAAATACACTTTCCTCCTGTATGAATGGAAGTTTGACTGGTAAATAATTCTTCGCCGACATTATATCGTTCGCCGGCCGTGCTCCCCTTCGGCGTCGTCATTATTTCGTTGTTTGTCGCCGGCTACAGCGCGCCTGTTTTTCGCCAGCGGGGCCTCCATAAACGGCGGAAAATAGCAAGGAAGCCGGGGTGAATTCAGTGGTTTAACGAAACTAGAATAATCCATTAATTTACATAAATTTACACATAATTCTGCTATCTCCGGCCACCCCTATTCTCTTCTGCCTCCACCTCTCCGTCTTCTTCTTTCTATCTTTTTTTTTTTCTTTTTTTCTCTATCCTCTCGTTCTCTTGTGCACGCGCAAAACTTTATTCAGTCGCTGGCATGGTCGACGCGTGGAATGGAGAACTGTTAAAATTCATGATGTGGTTCCACGGTGACCGCGAGTTTTAACGTTAAGACCGACACTGCCCGGCGGATTGCAGAGGCTGGCGACGCCATTACGAGTCGTTTCGAGCGACCGATGCGAGTGTAAGTTAGGCTTCTTAGTGTCTGCTGCTGGTCCAGCGTCTGGACTTAATCCTCCGTAATTTTATTTATCGTGAAAAAGAAATCGCGATTATAATTACTGTTGACTCCCACGGTTTTCGTGGAGTCGATTATTTAGCATCAAGGATGCCAACACGTTTATAACAATAATATAAGTTGATATATTTAGTTTAGTTCGTACAAGTTCCACAGTTTAATAGTTCACAGGTTTCAGTTCTAGGTTCTAATTCAATGTTCAATGTTCTTATCTCATGTCATCTCCAGTTCAATACTTGGCAATGCTCACAATTCTAACGATTCTCGTTCAATTCTCAATGGTTCTGATAGTTCTGATCCTAATCTTAACAGTGACATTTCTTAAATACTAAACACTCTCGTTAGGCGTGTCGTCGCCAAGAGGGTGGGAGGCATGCTATGTCCAATCGGTTGAAAATTCTGGTGTCAAGAGAGGTGATCAATGTCACGCTCTGAGAGTTCGTGCGTCAGTCCTAAGTCGGGCAGGTGCAGATGCGACGGTGTCAGAAGGTCGCAGCTGAAGTGCACGTGCGTCAATTCTTGGTAAAGATTTAGGATACGGCGCTTTGCTATTGAGCAGAAATCGACAAACACCGAAATATTGGCCAGTTTCTAGGTGGTAAACTAATAACGTGCCAGATGTGAAAATGACCGTTCTCAAAAATAGCTAAGGTTCGTCCGTATCATAAATTAAGTCGTTAGCTGTCCTTAACAATTACAGTTCTTCGTTTTTAAGTTAACCCTCTGTAGCCCGAATTTTGTCTCTTTATCGGAGAAAAAATTGCGATTGCTCACAGTTTTTCACTTTGATTCGAAAATTTTTTAACTAGTAATTGCTACGGATGGATCGTGGCGTCGCATAATACAGCGATCGAATTTAATAGAACAGATTAGATAAAACAAATTTGTTAAAATATATATTACTTTGTAACTTTTAAGTCACACAAAGCGATAGAGGGTTAAGAATTTTTTTACTCCGTCGTGTCTTTACTTTATGAAATTCTAATAGTACAGTGATCGACGAATGGGATAAAAATTTAAAAATATGAACAGAAAATAGAAACGTGGAAAGGATCCAAGTGACTCACAGAATTCAGCGAACACGCTATGAGAAATAAATTCCTGTAAAAAAGGTCCTAAGCCTCCTGAAGGATATTGATTTATACCATCGACTATAGAGATACGTTCTGTCCCACCGAGCTACCCAACCGTGGTCACCAATAACCTCTTAAGCTGCGTTTGACAATAAATACTCGATAAAAAAAAAAAAAGAGAAAAAAAAAGGCACGGAAGAAAAAGAGGAGAGAGAAAGAAAGGAAAAGCGCATCGTCTTGAGTCTGTTAGCAGATGTGTTTTAAGCCAAACGTACACAGTTCACTTTGGTTAAACAAGATAGTAGCTGAAAATACACGGGAGTAGAAACACTGTCAGGTTCTTTCAATATTTAATTTGGTTAAACACCGGTTGAATGATAAACTGCACGGTTCACTTTGCTTTCAATTAGGTTGAATCAAGCGTATTGTTCAACAGTGTGTTTTCAGCTTTAGGCGTGGAAACACTGGAACGAGGTTAGAATTTGTTTACACAGAGAGTGGATGATTGGTTGAGAATTATTAGGAAATTTATATTTCGATATAATTTCTCTGGCGATGTAGNCCAATCGGTTGAAAATTCTGGTGTCAAGAGAGGTGATCAATGTCACGCTCTGAGAGTTCGTGCGTCAGTCCTAAGTCGGGCAGGTGCAGATGCGACGGTGTCAGAAGGTCGCAGCTGAAGTGCACGTGCGTCAATTCTTGGTAAAGATTTAGGATACGGCGCTTTGCTATTGAGCAGAAATCGACAAACACCGAAATATTGGCCAGTTTCTAGGTGGTAAACTAATAACGTGCCAGATGTGAAAATGACCGTTCTCAAAAATAGCTAAGGTTCGTCCGTATCATAAATTAAGTCGTTAGCTGTCCTTAACAATTACAGTTCTTCGTTTTTAAGTTAACCCTCTGTAGCCCGAATTTTGTCTCTTTATCGGAGAAAAAATTGCGATTGCTCACAGTTTTTCACTTTGATTCGAAAATTTTTTAACTAGTAATTGCTACGGATGGATCGTGGCGTCGCATAATACAGCGATCGAATTTAATAGAACAGATTAGATAAAACAAATTTGTTAAAATATATATTACTTTGTAACTTTTAAGTCACACAAAGCGATAGAGGGTTAAGAATTTTTTTACTCCGTCGTGTCTTTACTTTATGAAATTCTAATAGTACAGTGATCGACGAATGGGATAAAAATTTAAAAATATGAACAGAAAATAGAAACGTGGAAAGGATCCAAGTGACTCACAGAATTCAGCGAACACGCTATGAGAAATAAATTCCTGTAAAAAAGGTCCTAAGCCTCCTGAAGGATATTGATTTATACCATCGACTATAGAGATACGTTCTGTCCCACCGAGCTACCCAACCGTGGTCACCAATAACCTCTTAAGCTGCGTTTGACAATAAATACTCGATAAAAAAAAAAAAAGAGAAAAAAAAAGGCACGGAAGAAAAAGAGGAGAGAGAAAGAAAGGAAAAGCGCATCGTCTTGAGTCTGTTAGCAGATGTGTTTTAAGCCAAACGTACACAGTTCACTTTGGTTAAACAAGATAGTAGCTGAAAATACACGGGAGTAGAAACACTGTCAGGTTCTTTCAATATTTAATTTGGTTAAACACCGGTTGAATGATAAACTGCACGGTTCACTTTGCTTTCAATTAGGTTGAATCAAGCGTATTGTTCAACAGTGTGTTTTCAGCTTTAGGCGTGGAAACACTGGAACGAGGTTAGAATTTGTTTACACAGAGAGTGGATGATTGGTTGAGAATTATTAGGAAATTTATATTTCGATATAATTTCTCTGGCGATGTAGGTTTCTTTTCATTTTTTAGTTAGAATTTTTTTACACAGAAATTGGATAATCGGTTGAGAACTTTTAGGAAATTTATATTAGAATATAATTTCTCTGGCCACGTAGGTTTCTTTTAATTTCTTAGTTAGAATTTGTTTACACAGAGATTGGATGATCGGTTGAGAACTTTTAGAAAATTTATATTTCAATATAATTTCTCTGATGACGTGGGTTTCTTTTAATTTCTTAGTTAGAATTTGTTTACACAGAGAGTGGATAATTGGTTGAGAACTTTTAGAAAATTTATATAACGTAGGTTTCTTTTCATTTTCTAGTCACAATTTCTTTACACAAACAGTGGATGATTAATTGAGAACTTTTAGAAAATTTATATTAGAATATAATTTTGGCGTAGGTTTCTTTTCCCTTCATTTTTTAGTTTTCTTCGACTTATCGATGTCTGTTACACGACTGAAAGAAAGAAACCTTTCATAATTTGAATATTTTCACGAGTCGTCCTACGTTAGCTCAATTTGCTCGTTCAACAAAAGGAATGGATTCGAAAATTCTAATTAAGGCTTGAAGGACGCGGATTCTGTCCCTGCCTCTCAACAGCGATTGACGTATCGTCAGTCCCACAGGAGCGTCAGATTTCGGAAGGACGTGAACGAGGGATTTGCGGACTGGTTTTCCCAATTTAAGAGCGTGCGGTATGGTCCTGCGTGGCTTATTTACGCACACGTTCGGCGGTTTCATGTGAAATATCTGTGGAACATAGAACATTGCACAGGAAGTCTTATTAAAATTCGTTACGTGCCACAGATAGCAAATTAATTCCTATTATTAACTATTCAACGAATAATATTAATCTTAAATTCGATATTAATTACATTTTCGAGGATTCTCTGTCGCTCAAAATGGTGTGAGTTCACTCGTGAATAAGAAAAATACAGGGTGTTCCAAAAAAATGTATACACTGTTTAACGAGTCATAACTATCTAATTTTTATTTCTTCTCAGGGTGTAATTAATTGGAAATAATGAGCGAAGTAAAATTAACTTTTGAAAAATGAAAATTTATTTTGCTATTGGAAGCTTACATTTCACGTAGATTCTTTTCCAATTTAAATATCAATTATATGAGAATGAAAACTAAAGTTGTAATCATTCAAACTGTGCATACATTTTTTCGGGACACTTTTTTACTTAGAAAATATTTATAAAAAAAATGGGTAAAAGCTAAAATTGAGTATGAATATGAAACATGTTTGTTAACTTTTAATCATTTTTTTTAACCCCTTGACCTATAACCAAGAGTCACACTCGTGGCTCCGATTCTGGATAAAATACAATAAAAACACAGAATATTTATGGTAAAGTTCAATTTTAGCTTTAATTTAAATTTTAGCTGTAATTTAAATCTACAATATTGAAAATTAGCGAGTATAAAATACGTGTAATATTTCAATACTTTGCGTTTGACGGAGTGTCAAAGACGCGAATAACTATTGCTAACATGTTTTAAAATTTAAGAAATTANACGGAGTGTCAAAGACGCGAATAACTATTGCTAACATGTTTTAAAATTGAAGAAATCGTAAGCCAAGGGGTTAAACAGGGTGGAAAGATATTGAACGAAATGAAAAAATAAAATGAACTTATACTACTTGACAGAAGAAAACTATTTCTTAAATTTAAGTTTCTAATTCAGGTTGGAAACGTTCCTAAATAATTAATAATACGAGCTACACAATTTTATTTTAAATGTTCATCGATACACGAATATTTTAGCGAAATTCTTGAATAAATCGTAGAGAAGCTTATCTTCGTGTAAATAGTGGCATCTTAAACATTAAGTTCTTGGAGAATCCTCGTAAATTAAGCCAACCTGAGCCGGACCCTTGTTTCCCTTAAGAGCATCGTTGCACTTCAAACACACATTAAACATTGTATAATTCAGGGAACTCATAATTACCTGTTCGACGTGGCTAAGTGATCACAGTGAGCGTGGTCGAGAAAATATAGGCTTTAGAGGGTATCGTTAAGAAAATTCATGGAACTAATTAAGATAATTACTTTGGAGAATATTTTCTACATTTAATAGAAACAAATTAAAGTCTTTTATTTTTTACTCGTTCCTTGAACAAATTTTTTTTTCTCTATCTTTAAGTTACATTAACTGCCTCCTTATTATCGACTATACTATTTTATGTTATTTTCTATATCAGGTTGCTCGCTTAACACTAGATTCACGGAACCCGTCAATTTGACGGATTTCAAATTTCGCGGTTAAGATTAACAAGTATATGTGCGAAAAATGTACGTTAAAAATGAAATTTATATACAGAAAATGTGCTGAATATTCCTCTAATGACAATAATTTCTTAATTTAAAATAAAATTAACTAACATCGTTTCAAAATAACTGTGTTCTAATGTACCCATCGAAATGATTCAGTCGAGGCTCGTAAATCTAGTGTTAAAAACTACGATGATACATTATATTTCGGTCGGTAAAATAACAAATGGTTTGCTCCAATCGTAACCTTTCGATCAGGATAAACAATCACAGATTCATTATTTGGTTCCATCAAACAGATCCCATCAAACAGGAGAATTATATTACCGTTTCCGAGTAAAATATTTTTGTCCAACATTGATTCGAGAGAGAAAAGAAAGAAGGAAGTTTAAACTACAGATATTGAATAAGAAACTCCTCTGCAACTTAGAAAACTTGCGTTACTTGTGGAGGAAAATTTTTTTAATTAAACACGATGTTACTTGTACGAAGAAGTCGAACTCGCAAAAGTATTAATACGCGTACGGAGGAAAAGCAAAGAAAAAAAAAAAAAAAAAAAAAAAAGACGCGAAAGAAGTTTCCGCTGTATGGTAACTGTCTAATTAAAAAATTGTAAAATGCGAATAAAAATATGTCTATAAAGTTAGATTCTTGGGTAGCAGGGAATCTGAGCTGCGCGTAGTTCATTAAATGTTAGTAAGAAGAAACTTCCATTCCTTTTTTTCATGATCCCGGCGAAAGTATTCCTCGAAGAACCTTCCATCTTTCAATTCATTATCAGAGATTTCCCGGGATCCCTTTGAAAATCTTCCCGATTCTTGCAACCTTCGTTTTACTGAAACCTTTTAATCTAGTTTTCAATTGTAGTTCCGCTTCTTTCCGTCACCCGTGAAACTGCACTCCACTTTTGTACGAATCGTTTAGATATTTGAGAGTCTACGATCGATCCTGCTAATAACAACCATTTTTCTATTTTTATTTGTCTTTGTTTCTGTTCTTTTTTTTTTTTAATTTTTATTTAAGCTTAAATTGAACTCTCAAAAGAGAACCATAAAGCTGTACATGAGGCTTATAACTAGTTGAACCAGAGGATTGCATATTTTCCTTCTTTTATTTAAATTTATTTGCCTAGTAATTCCGTAACTTTTTAATTGATAAAAAGGAGATTTGTATTAGGACAGTTTCAGAATACAATGCTTTCTGTAGAAAAAAAAAATTATTTAATTGTTAAATTAGGAAGGAATTATGAAATTCTAAATTTTGATACGTCAAAGATGGTATTAAGCATAAGTAAATTAATCCGCGAATAGTCGCGTAAATGACAAACGTAACACTTTATTGCAATGTTGTATTATATTTTTTATTTAAGCATAAAACGTTTCTTTTTTTATTGTACTTCCTCTGTGAAGACCTTTAAAGATACCAGAGTAATGTAAGAAATAAAAGAAGTGTGATCGTTGTGTTTAATTGCAAAAATTATAGCGGATGATTGTTGTCATCCTCGCGACGGTTAGTAAATTATGTAATTAATATAAATAAATATTTAACAATAGCTAGCGTTGGTTCAGAATTGCAGAAATTCCTCCTTTCAACGTTTCCAAATTTTGTTCCTCCATAATAACAAAATATTCTGCAAAAATTATAGTGGATGATTGTTGTCATCCACGCGACGATTAATAAATTATGTAATTAATATAAATAAATATTTAACAATAGCTAGCGTTGGTTCCGAATTACAGAAATTTCTCCTTTCAACGTTTCCAAATTTTATTCCCTCATAATAACAAAATATTCTCGCTTCGAGTAACATCTCATTAATACTAAAACTACCTTCAATTAAACTATACTTATTTCTACCAAAGAAATCAAAATAAAAACGAATGAAAAAATACATAATACAAAAGAGACGAATCTTCATCCATATCGCTACTAAAAAATCACTTGAAAATCCCCCAAAATAAATCATAATAAATTCCTCCTAAAAATTTCTCTAAGAAATTTTATAAGAATCGGCCCTTTCGACAATATCGGTAGTTCTCTCGTTAAAGCTCGAACAGGACGAAATCCACGGTGTTAATCACCAAAAATCGAATCTCAGCCTCTCATCGAGCCACCAGGAATTTCGTAGGTTATTAGCTGATCGTAAATACGCGCGATTGGAATCACTGGCTTCCGGTCCGCCAGTTATTACTTCGATGAGTAACGCAAACGGAATTCCACGATCGCGGCCTCTTACTCACGAGCGTATATCCGTATGTTAATGAGTTGAGAAACTAGTGCTCCAAGTTCGGCTTGCCGTGGAACAGCGATGGGTAATCGAAATGATCGAGCGCGACGTCTTGGGTACGACTCGTCTTCCGGCGGGAGTCCTCAGAAGTGCGGACGTCGCGTTCCAACGAAAATGGCGGTCCGGTCTCAGCGGGAAAATTCGTTGCCGCGGAAACGTAACCGCAAATAGAAGTTTTTCACGGAGTTACGGGAACATCGATGCTGTTCGTTGGTGAATTGGCAATGTTTTTCCATTCGTTTCCGTGTTTTTTCGTTTAAATCAGGGACGAGCAACACGCGGCCCTTCAAAGATTTTACGGTTCGACTTTTAAAAGTTCCTACAGTGTCGTGTAGCTTCGTTATACGCTGGGCGTGTTAACTTAATTTTTGGAAATGATGCCGACATCGTAGATAATATTTTTCAACATACAGTGCTGTGTAAAAGTCTTGGACCATCTACATTATTGATCTTGTAACTGTAATTAAACATATTTTAGAGAAGCATTTCTTAACACTGTTAAATTCAAATTTTTCCATATTGCCTTTCTTGTGTTGGTCAACCATAATTTTATCTGGTGAAAATATGTTTTAAAAATTCTTTAACAAGCAGAGCCTTGATTAAAATATTATGGAACGCGTATGCAAAGTATAAAGGAAGCATACGAAGAAAGCCAAAAAAGAAAAAATCAGCTTCTTAAATTGTCGATAACAGCACTCGAATTGGACTTCCATCCATTGTTCGCTTTGTTCCACTATTTGCTATTTTATATTGTAAAATATTGTTCGCTTTGTTTCCCTATTTGCTATTTCGTATTGCACACTATTGTGTATTATAGTGTAAACTACGAAATATACCGAAGCATAACAAATATTATATCATAAATCCACGTGTTCCAATTTCAGCAAATATATTTTTCTCATTCAGATGTCAATCAAATTTACCATGCATTGATTCGTTTAAAGAAAATGGGCCATCACTTCCTAATTTACTCTATAAAACGAGCACCTTTTTGCGCATGAAAATGGCGGAAGACATGAGATTTTTAATAAAAGAAGGAAATAAAAGAACGGTGCGCATGAAAGGATACAGTACATGAAACGAGTAAAATTCCTATATTTAAAGGAAAGAATGTTCCTTGCTGTGTCTGTCAGGACCTAACCCGGCCTTGTCAAGACTAGCAACCTGACAGGTGTAATACGGCATTGGATGGAAACCAAGAACGTTTCAATGATTCTTTTTTTTTGTCTTCCCTGTCCGAGGCATAAAGTACGGAAAACTCGTTTCCCATTTCTATATCTAATGTAGAAATTCAACACGAAATCCTGACTCGTTCTTTTTTTTTTCCTTTTTCCTTCTTCGAATGATACTATGACAGATACGCTTGAATTCTGTTCCATCTTACGTCTGCAAAAGCGGTTCCCTCTAACAAGGGGAATATTTTCTGGAAAAAAGTCTGCTCGTGTTGCGTATCAACTTAAATTGCAGAAAAATGTTCGGAAGCGAGTTGAAGTCGAGTGGATAAGAAATATGACAGAGTTACGCGTGTTGGTATTTAAGTGAAACGTTTGATACGTATCGTAGGTTGATAATTAACCCTTTCGCTACGAAGGGCGTATTTATACGATCTCAGAAATGAAACAATCCTTTACTAAAACCGTACATGGACATCTTCTATAGAAAATTATTTTTATTTTCGTTCATACGTGTTGTAACTTGATTGATTGCACGATGTATCTAAATTTTGGTTCCTATATTTTTGTTATAGAAGATAAAAATTGTATTTTAGTCCTTGGAGCACCGTAGCGAAAGGGTTAAGTGTTTCATGTTTTTTAAAAATGATGTATTAAAATGAAAAAGTAACTCAACACGCAACGTCTCTCTATACCTCTTGTCCTCGCGACGGCACAAACGTATCTGCCTAACTCTTGGTAGCGTGACAAAAAAAAATATTTTTAATTTCTCGAGTTGT
>SMSQ01019478.1:9765-19968 GCA_019453375.1 Ctenoplectra terminalis | reverse complement strand
TAAATCTACTTATATTAGTAATTTAACAAAATATAAAAAATAAACTTCGATATTGTAACGAATATGTTTTATATAAATTATAAAACAATTTATTTCCTATTTGCTTTAATACTATGTTGAATAACATAACTGTTCTAGAAAACATATTCGTTACAATAATATTAAAGTTTGTTTTTTATATTTTCCTAAATTACTATTATAGGTAGAAAATTTAATTTTAAACCGGTGTAAGTCAATTTTTTTCCTCTGGTTTTACTTGACTTATTTTATTATCTTATTACTCGAGGTTATATTAAACAATTTCGCGAAGAACATGATAATCGCGTTACGCGCAATATCCTAAAATAGCAGTACTATGTTCCTTTAAGTTTGTTGTTCTTTTCCTTTTCTTTATCTTTTTTTTTTTTATTGAAAAAACTTTGACGCAGTTATTAAACCTTATATTTGAAAAAGTTAACAAAACCATACCTTCGTTGCCCCAAGGTTTTGTTCTTATCTACTTTTATTGTAATTGTCGGCTCAGCTTGATAAAAAAGATACGTTGTACGCTTTTTATTTGTGTCCTGGATTCCTTTTTTGCTGTCGAGTTGACTTAAAGCAAACCACTCCGAGCAATACTGCATCCACAATTTTTAAACAAAACATTCTCAAACAAAGTTTATGGTTTTTTCAGCGTGCACCATGTAATATTGTTCGTAAAGTTATACGCCTGGAATGTACATCGGGTAATTTCATGAGTAATGTCGCTTTGTTCCTATGTGTAATCAAAAACAATATCTTATTTGACGAAAACAGTCCTCGACTCAGGGAAAAGGATGTGCTTTAACCATCTATAGCCCGAATTTTGTTCGCTTATTGGAGAAAAAAAATTACGTTTACAGTTTTTCACTTTGATTTGAAAATGTTTTAACTAATAATTACTATAGATGGATCGTGGCGTCGCTACAGTAATACAGTAATCAAATTTAATAGTGCAGTGATAACTAAGCAAAATTAATTTTTAAAATATAGATACATCGGTAATACAGTGATCAAATTTAATAGCGCAGTGATAACTAAACAAAATTAATTATTTAAAATATAGATACATCGGTAATACAGTGATCAAATTTAATAGCGCAGTGATAATTGAACAAAATTAATTTTTTAAAAATATAGATACATCAGTTTATAATTTTTAAGCACACGGTCCCACAGAGGGTTAAACTAATAATTGCTATAGATGTATCGTGGTATCATTACACTAATACAGTAATCTAATTTAATAGCGCAGTGATAACTAAACAAAATTAATTATTTAAAATATAGATACATCGGTAATACAGTGATCAAATTTAATAGCGCAGTGATAATTGAACAAAATTAATTTTTTAAAAATATAGATACATCAGTTTATAATTTTTAAGTCACACGGTCCCACAGAGGGTTAAACTAATAATTGCTATAGATGTATCGTGGTATCATTACACTAATACAGTAATCTAATTTAATAGTGCAGTGATAACTAAAGAAAATTAATTTTTTTAAATATAGATACGTCAGTAATACAATAATCAAATTCAATAGCGCAGAGATAGCTAAACAAAATTAATTATTTAAAATATAGATACAACAGTTTGTAAGTTTTAAATCACACGGTCCCACAGAGGGTTAAACTAATAATTGCTATAGATGTATCGTGGTATCATTACACTAATACAGTAATCTAATTTAATAGTGCAGTGATAACTAAAGAAAATTAATTTTTTTAAATATAGATACGTCAGTAATACAATAATCAAATTCAATAGCGCAGAGATAGCTAAACAAAATTAATTATTTAAAATATAGATACAACAGTTTGTAAGTTTTAAGTCACACGGTCCCATAGAGGGTTAATAAGTACCATTCATGAATCCATGTTGCACGATGGGACTATTCGAGTCCCAGCTATAACAACAAATTCAATTAAATTATTATTTTTTTATGTTTTTACATAATATGATTCCCCTATTAATAAAAATATACCAATTTTGTTTCATTTAAAACGCAATCAAATTTCTATGCAACACGGATCTATATTATTGTCTGAAATCCTGTGCCGCAAAGAGTTAAATTTAATTACCGTATTTCTGTAGCGATACCACGGTCCATCTATAGCAATTATTGGTTTAAAAATTTTGCGAATCAACGCGAAAAACTGTGATTAATCGTAATTTTTTTTCCGATAAGCAGACAAAATTCGTACTGCAGAGGGTTAATTAAAATTATTCCAAGCTTTGTTCGTCGCTTTGATACATTTTTATGCACGCATCGGAATTCGCACTGTTTATTTGCCACTTTTCAATTTTTAACGTTTTCAAGCTGTGATCCCTCGGCAGGTTTTTGTATTGCTTAATAATTTTATACATTCCGTGTGCTCTTTAGAATTTTTCGGTCAATTCTCCACAGATCTGTGGGTTTTTGAAATGAATAGCTCGTTGCATTGGATTTCAAAGTTCCAAAGGGTGAACGAAGTTCTTTACAAAATTTCTCGCTGAAAGAGAAATCCTCAAACCTGATTGTGAGATGTCGTATCTATTCAAAAGACCAACTTATATTAAGATCTTTGCAATGTGTAATATTAGTATTTTTTCTTTTTAGTCTTTTATTATCCGTAATAATATTTTTAATAATATTTTAAGCCAGTAATTTTATAAGTCTGAAGCGTTATACCTTTGTAACTGAATTTTCGTTGGGCAATATTCTCTGGAAAAATTCGAGGAACTCTATAAAAGCTATTGGAAAAATAAATAATATGATATGAACAATTTTATAACAAAGTAATTTATTATTCCTTGATTCACATTATCCGGTTTCTATTTACAGGAATGAAAACTTCTCTTTCTTGTTTAAATCGAGCCGGAAGAATTAATAAGATTGACATAATTAAATCTTTTTATAATTTGAGCGTTTTAATACAATTACAATTTTTAAACGATTAAAATAATTTTCTCGCGTTGGTGCTTGGTAAATTGTAGAAAGTAACGCGATTAATGTTTAAATAAAAGTAATCTGGCTTGAAAGTGTAGTATTCTGATTGTTTCGATGCGATTAATTAATAATTGAAATAATAATAATCGCCAGTTTTTGCGTTTGACTTTTTTAAATTATGGTACTCCGCGAATAAGTGATCACATTTTTCCAAGTTTCGTGGAGTCAGCTGTACTACTTTCTTTTTATTTTCTTGCTAACCTAGCACGAGCACCAGCGAACGTCGTGGGAGTCTTTTTGACAAGTCGGTAACGTATGAAAACGATAATAATTTCGAGCATCCAATAACTCATACACCTATGGAAATTTATATATTCGTCATTAGATTTTCATTGAACTATTATCGATGGATTGCGCAAGTTCTTCCATAAAAATGAGTTCGAACCGTTGGTGGAACGTAATGTCGATTCTTGCGTAAGTCTTGAATCAACTTTTTAATGAAAAAAAAAAAGGGGGGAAACGTTTATGTAAGATGAACCAATAAAGATATGATCTTAAATAATTTTGTAATCTATTTATCATTTCATACTAATTTAAATTATTGATTTTTTCTCTCGCTTAAAAAGGAGAGATTAAATATTAAACAAATTAAAATAATTAATTGTATTTCCTAAAAGATATAAATATTAAAAAAGCAAAATAATTAATCGTATTTCCTAAAATATATAAATATTAAAGAAATATAAAATAATTAATCATATTTTCTAAAATGTATAGATATTAAAAAAGCAAAATAATTAATCGTATTTTCCAAAATACATAAATATTAAAAAATCATAAAATAATTAATCGTATTTCCTAAAAAATATAGATATTAAAAAAGCAAAATAAATAATTATATTTTCCACAATATATAAATATTAAAAAAAGCAAAATAAATAATTATACTTTCCAAAATATATAAATATTAAAAAAACAAAATAATTAGTCGTATTTCCTAAAATACGTAAATATTATAAAAACAAAATAATTAGTCATATTTTCCAAAATATATAAATAAAAAGAAAAACAGTATTCCATAATAAAAAAAATTGGTAAAAATACTAAATTAGATCAATATTCCCTGTATAATAAAACCAACATGAAATCCAACTTAAATAATTCTCAGGACATTCACAAGGTATTACAGTTTTTAAGAAAATTAATCTATTAAATTTGCTATATAGCAAATATGAATACCCTACTTTTGAAAATATTGTATAATATGTAATAAATAATATAGCACTGGAAATAATACCATATAACTACCTTAAAATAAACTTAAAATATGTAATAAATAATATAGCACTGTAAATAATACCAACACTGTAAATAGCTAGCATACCGTTTAATAATCACCGATGACTCTATTCTTAATATGACCACCTTAAAATAAACTTAAAATATGTAATAAATAATTACCTTATAATAATTATAATACCTTAAAATATGTAATAAATAATATAGCACTGTAAATAATACCAACACTGTAAATAGCTATCATACCGTTTAATAATCACCGATGACTCTATTCTTAACATGACCACCTTAAAATAAACTCTAAATAATAATCAATCGTCATGTTTCGAGTATTTTCAAGGAAAATCATACGATTAAATTAATGTCATATATTCTGCTCATGGTAGTCAATTAATGCATCAAAGCAACGGACAGAAAATGGAGAGATGTACTAAATTTCATCTATGAAAATTAATTCAATGCGTGCACAATAAGGATACCAAATTACACAAAGGCTTCGTCCCAATAAGATCGTATAATAATATGGTAACGAACACCTGTGAAAGTATATCAAATCATTTTGTTAATGTTTAGATGGCTTTGGAAGCGCTACGAGTATTAGATTTCATAAGCTGTTTCGCCAAAGTGAAACATTGAGATGATAATAACAAGTTACTAACAAGATAAGTTGCCAGGAACAACGATATCATTTCTGGCATGAAAATTCTGTGCTGGTCGTAATCAAATCAAAATTAATGATATGCGACAGACAAATATTTCCTTGTGTAAAATAATACCTCGGTTGTAACATTATTTAAAATTATTTTCTCAATTATATTCAAACAAAAATAAATATATAAAATTGAACGTAGCCTGTCTTTATCAACACTAGGTTTACGGACATCGATCGGCTCATTTTGATGGGTACATTGAAATACAAATTCTTTCTAAAATCGTTAGTCCAGTTTACTTCGAATTAATAGATCTCTATTAGCACAGATTTATTTACTACATTAGAAAGTGGTAACGTGGCTCGAGAAATTGAGAAAGAAGAGAAAAGAGAAAACTGTGCATAGCTAAGAGAACCAAAGAGTGTAGGAATACAAAAATAGAGAAAATTAAGAGAATAGAATAAAAAAGAAAAAAGGGTGCAATAATCAAGGAAATCAGAGAGTAGGGCGAGAGGCTAAGAATGAGAGGTAGAACGAGTGTGCGGATGAATGGAAGAATAAGATAGTTTCAATTCTTAACTGTAAAGCTGAATAAATAAATATTATTATTATTATTTACTACCTTTCTCTTATATAAATTCTATTTTGCGTTTACATCTTCCGCATTCATGATTGTTAAACTTTACGAAATCTGAACTCAGTCAAATTGACGGGTTCCGTAAATCTAGTGTTAACACATTGCGTACGGGAGACGAGATATCTCGTTTTCAGGATTCTTCGACTCAATCGACGATTTAAGGAACTAATAAATAGACTTTTTTGTTACTTTACCAGGGTAACGAAGTCTTGCGTATTCCCTTAACACGTTGAGTGCCACGTCAGCCATCGGTGGCTGACAGTGTAGAGCATGATATAAAACTAAAAAATTTACATTGTTTTAAGTAATTACTGAAAATTTATTTAAAATCTACTTAATTTTTATTCATTACAGGATTATATCATTAAGGCATTTTAATGGATTTGAAAACGGTTGTCCTTCGCAGGTATCACAAAACGCGACAACTCGTTTAGTCATTTTTCTGGCCATTGCTCTACCATATCGTGTCGCATTTTTTTCATAACACGATTTACAATATTTTCGCACTGAAGAGACGTTTCCAGGTTTTTTCTTTTTGGTGTTTGTGTCGTTGTTTTTTAGAAGTTGTTGCAATAATGTCAGATGGAATGTCTTCTTCTCGGCAACTTGTAAGGTGCACTGTTCATTTTTTTATGACGCGTAACGCATCGAACGAATGTCTATAAGCATTTCATTCTAAACGTAAATATCTTCTACTGCGATAAGAAACAATGGCCCTAATATATTTACACAGCTGTATCGAGTAAATTTCAATCAGTTAGTAGTGCGCTTCGCATTGCTATATCGAAATACCAGCGCTTCTAAGCAGCACGCGCGGCCTGACGGGGATTTCATTATGAATTCGCGTGCCGCTCAAAGTGTTAACGAATGGTTAGCGAAAAAAAATGAACGTCAAGATTCTGAGAGCCTAAAAATCAGTGGGTCAGTATAGCCATTACATCGGTAGCTCTGTGTCTCTGTGCATCGTACCTTATAAAGTGTTTTATCGTTGTACAGCATTTTATTATTTTAAAGTTGGCGTTTTAATTTGTAAGGAAACAGCTTTTTAAAAATCATTTGTATTCTCAGTTTTTTAACGATAATTTATAATAAGAATTATTTTATGACATAGGCCCTAATTCTAAAATTGTAGCAAAATGACACGTAGAATTAAAGAAAATGAAAGTGAAAGTGAATTGTTGTTTGACCATTTATCGGATGCATATAGTAATATTTAAGAATAGTTTATGCGAATTATAATAAGAATTATTTTATGGCATAGGCCCTAATTCTAAAATTGTAGCAAAATGACACGTAGAATTAAAGAAAATGAAAGTGAAAGTGAATTGTTGTTTGACCATTTATCGGATGCATAATATTTAAGAATACTTTATGCGAATATCTGCTACCAAATGCGAATTAAAAAAGTGAATATATGCATCGTGTAAAGTGTTTCTAGAGCGCCGAACGCAATGTGTTAATATTTGAACCATAATCTGCGCCACGACTGGAATTCGTGCTGTACAAGCAAAGAATTAAATAATCCAAATATAAAGAACCTTTCGAATACCGAAACAGTTCCATAAGATTCCCCACTTACAGATTTTAACCCCTTCGCTTACGATTTCTTCAATCTTCATGCATATTAGCAATAGTTATTCACGTCTTTGACACTCTGTCGTTCATCTATACAAATTTTTACTTTCAGAATTTTCGAATCAAAGCGAAAAACTGTGAACAATCGTAATTTTTCCTCTGATAAGTAGACAAAATTCGAGCTATAGAGGGTTAACCCCTTGGCGTACGATTTCTTCGATCTTCATGCATATCAGCGATAGTTATTCACGTCTTTGATGCTCTGTCAAACGCAAAGTATCGAAATATTACACGTATTTTGTATTCGCTAATTTTCAACATTGCAAATTTAAATTACAGTTAAAGCTAAAATTCAACTTTATCATAAATATCGTGTCTTTTTATCGTATTTTATCCAGAATCGGCGCCACGAGTGTGACTCGTGGTTATAGGCCAAAGGGTTAAGCAACATAAAATTAGTAACGAGTATAAACGCTAGAAATAATATTTAGTAATTATTCGTCACTGATTATATAATATATGGTATAATAATAATATAAGGTATAATAAGCAATTATGTTTTGGATGAGCTGGACTAAAATCATTGTCCACGCTGGAAAGAAAATTATTTTGAAATCGTGTCAGAGGAAACAAACCGTGTATTAAAGAGACGCTCTTTTTAGAACCATGTAAAAACAAAAAAGTTGGGAGTATAAGCTTGCAAATTAAAAATTATAGCAAAATGGTATTGATTTAGCGTCTTCCTGTGTCTAAGGTTTGATAAATGAAGGCTTCGGCAGACGGGTGAGTTATAAGTTCTGTAAAAACTGTGGTTATTTTATCGCGTGTATTAAATAATACACAGTTATTAAAGTATGTGGCTATTTTAAGCGTTCACCAAGCTTGTAAATTTCTAAACAGCTATAAGTTAGCAAATAAAAAATCAGATTAAAATTGTGTGCATTAATTTATCGCGTATCAGCTCACCAATTTATTCGCAAAATTCAATTATACCCCGTTATAACATTCCTCTACACAAAAACGCGACGATAACAATTAAATAACAAAATCACAAATTACAGATTGTCAAAAATACAGTAAATGTCCGGATTCTTTCCAGCCATAGTGTACATTCTGTTTTACCAATACTTAAGTACCATTGTATGCATTGTAAAGTACAGAGACACGATCGGTGAGTGCATATTGGCTAATAAAAGAGCAAGCATCCGATGAAAGAGGAACAATTTTCCGAGTTGCAGCGAGAGCTCTTTCTCAAGATGCCATAGAGAAACGCGACGTTTGACCTCTTCCAGGGCGTGGGTGTGGTCGCAATTTGTGTTCGAGCAGAAGTTTGCGTTTATTACATCGTGCCGGTTAGCAGAGGGCGAACGATGGCTTGTTATTACGAGACTGAAGCATGCCTGTTTATTCGACGAATCGAGAGAGGTAGGGGTATGCTCACTGAAAAATTCATTAACGTGCAAATTGAAAGGCGCCATTAGGCGTCTCTATCAAGCGCTGCTCCGATGCTTTCCTCCTCCCTGAGAAGTGGAATACTTGCCGTTGCAGGGCCAAGTCAATGGGCGGATATTAAGAAGCCTAGAAATTTATTAGATTCTTTGCCATCTTCAATAACGAGTAACCTCGTTTTACGCTATCAAAAAGAAATACGATCGATTGAAATCGGCTGTACTGATGCGATTCACGGATTATTTTAATTCAACTAACAAGGTACATTGCTCGAATGACACGCGATGTTGATCAAATTTATTTGGTATATTTATATTATATATTTTTGTATTAACACATTGAGGACGGGTGACGAGATTTCTCGTGTTTTGTATTTCAGATCTTGAAAAGGTGAGAATAGGAAACGACGATATATGAAAGGTTGCTTTTAAAAAAGTTATTCGTTCGGTTCAAATTTGAAATTAAGAGCTGTGTTTTGAATACAATTTATTCTCGAAAGTATATAACCAAGAATTTATTCGATCGTAACTTTATTCCCCGGTAAGTTTTACAGAAACAAGGTCCCGTTCTCAATGTGTTAATATTTTATATTATACGTTGTGGAACTGGAAAAAAATATTTCACAGGCGTTCTTTTTCTTTTCTTTCTTTCTTTTTTTTTTTGGGTTGGGAATCACATTGTTGGGAATATCTCGAAAATTATTTGGCGCAGAGAAAAAATAGAAGAAGAAAGGCCAATTATGTGGTAAGAAATTTAAAAAAAATTAATTTGTTTATACAATTTTGCTTACGAATTAACACATCGCGTACGGCACTCTGCTCGCTCAACGCGCTTCCAGGGCCCGCACATTTTTGAACGCTTTAGAAAAAATTTGTACGATGCATAAATGCACTTTTTCTTATTTTTTATTTTGTCACCTTTTTAGAATTAGGGTCTGTTTTGTAAAATAATTAAAAAAGCGTTTGGTCGTAAATTAAAACCTGGAATTTGAAATAACAAAATGTTCGATCGACACAGACCTACCGATGTAATTGCGCTACTGGCCGATTCTTTTCTACTCTTTCGCAATTTCGACGTACATTTATTCCGCTAATTATTTGCCATAAGAATATGCGTGGCTTGGTTGTCTAACGTAACAAAAAAAATTTATTTTTAATTTCTAGAGTCGATACGCGCGTATGAAAAAACAGAAAAACGAGATATCTCGTAACCCGGACGCAATCTGTTAACATTAATTTGCAAATTTCTTTTGCAACGTATCGAAGTGTTTTTATAGAAATTTGTACACACAAACTATGAGTATAAACAAAAAATACATTTTCAAGAATTTATCGTGTCTCACACAAAGATTTATTTCACTGCATTTTACTGGTTTTTTGAAATAGTTATTATTTTTAATTCTCCGGTTGAAATACGTAGTTCTATATAAATTCGGAGAAAGAAATTAGTCGAATACGCGTAGAGAATTATTAAATAATCGAATAATTGAATAACTGTATAATATATAATTGAACAAGACAAATATTTATAAAATATAACGGACGATTTCGAAATATAGATGATTGTCCAAATAAAAGACAATATTGTTTCTTCATCGAAATTATTTTTTTATTTAGCTAAAAGCTCACCATTACGATTCTA
>SMSQ01019475.1:0-11534 GCA_019453375.1 Ctenoplectra terminalis | reverse complement strand
TGCGTTACAACGACAGTGATTATTAAATCACACTGTTTTTGAAAAAGGGGCGATTAATTTATTTTCAAATTTATTTGTAAACAATAATTTTACAGGGACAGAAAAATCTTTTAAAGATCATTAAACATTAACTTGAATGTAGACGCGAATTAAAAGAAACAAAATCTGAAATACAAATGCTCCAATACAATTTACTCGATTTACCATTTTAGACCATGAACCCTTCTTCCAGAAAGCTCCACAATTGTTGAATTAAACACTGGATGATTATTGCGAAGACGTAGCAATTAAGTACAGTTTCAGACAGTTTATGGGAAGAACTATTCTCCAGCGTTTACTCGGCGAAGAGGAGAGGAGAAACATACCAAGGAGTGTTTCTCGGTCGCCGTCTGACTAAAGTTGGAAGTTACTACTTACACCCGCTTGAGAACTGTTTCAACTAAAAACAGTTAAGTATAGGAACGAAAGACGTGCGAGTAAGTTAATTTTCTTGCTAACTCTCTGCTTACAACGTTGTAACGTTTCGGCCAGACAAATTGTTCGTATTTATTTTTTGAACGAATTGAACACACTCTAATGTATCAGAAGTTTTACTTCGACGCATGTTTCGCGACTGTACCTCGAAACGAAATGTTCCGGACGGAACAATCGTTAACAACAGTTTTCATTGTCGATGATATCTCGTGAATCGATAACTTGTCGTGTGAAGCAATTACCGTGGAAACCTTTCAACGGTTCCCAGTTGTCAGCTGCAATTTGAACCTTGCCCTACGCTACCTAGGTTGCTTTCTCTGTCCGGTAGTTGGATAAAGTTTATCAAAGCCACTACACGACTTTGACGTCATCTATTGAAATGTGAACTCGAATAGAAACGTCAGCCAAGTTCTGAACCTTCCTTTCGAAGGATAATTATTGAGCCAATGCGAGCAATATTTCGATCAGCTAATGGAGAAGTTAAATTATAAACTGTTCCGCTATTCCTTTTTTAAGAAGAATTCGCGATCCAGAATTTTGATTTCTTTTTTTCTACACGTATAATAAGATTGTTTGTGGTAGGTTTTTTTTTTTTGTACGTGCATTTGTTGACAGATTAGGGATTTTTGTACAAATTCATATTTTTGAGAATGTAGTAAACTTCTATGGGGTATTATAAAGAAAATTATAATATGAATAGTTTGTACATTTTTATATGAATTCTGTGCAGCTTTGTATTTTTTCTATAAATGCATAAAAATCCGCAAAGTGTATAAATTATTTTAAATGAAAATAAAAATGGCACGAGTTATATTTTATTTTATGGAGTCTTAAAAAACATGTCTTATTCGGTCATTCTGTTAATCGCAAATAAAAAAGATGAAGAGGTATCTTAATTAGTATTAATGTGGCTAAGGTGTGGACCACGATAAAATAAAAATCTTGATTACTAAAAAATAAATGGTGACAGTTTATAATTTTGAACACATATACTCCAAAAAAATGTGAAACAAAAAATATCGATTTTTTTTAAATTCTAGACCAGAGTACCCCTTTAATATTTCCAATTATTCCATAATACTTCACCAATAGAAGGAAAAATTTTTAATTCCATGATTCTAATTTCAGAACATTTGAATGAATTTTTTAATTCTTTTAATTTTTAACTTTTAATTTAGAAATAACCCTACATGCACAAAATACTCGTACAATTTAAGTCTCTGAAATAATTATAAAAATCTGGTAAGAGACGAGGAATTTTTTCGAAGTTTATAAAACGTTTAGCGCACGAAGCGAACAAAGTATCGAAGAAAGGTTTGGAATACTTATATTCGAAGAGTCGTTTCGAGCTCGTCTTTCGCAGTTCAAGAAATGCCATAAACGGCAGACTTTCTAGCGCCAATTTATAGGAGTTCCAAACGTTCTAAGCGACAATCACATTAGTATACCGTGGCTGGTTACCCGACTTCTTGGATTTCTCAGATCTGATAGTTTCACGAGACGTTTGAGTCCAGCTCATGGCTAAGTTTTCAAGACGGAAGTTCGTCAAAGCTAATTGAACACAACCATGGTTCATTTAATGTCTTCGCTTCGAATGGCTCGAATGAAATAGAAGTTCTCGAAAAATGATTAAAAGACTATTCTACAAGTTTAGTTCGAATATAAAATTGCTTTCTTGCTAACTTTATCGACCGATCATTGCGAGTTATGTGTTATTTAATTTCTATTTTGTCGCCATTCTGCTTCGATCATACACTCTCGTTCCATAAATTATTGGACAAAATTATATTGTTTAGAAAATTTAAAATAAACAAAAATTTATGTTACAGTTACAAAATGATCTTGCTATTTATGAATTATCGATGTCGCAGAGAGATCTTGTTGAGATGAACATTCTATTGAAAATTTACAAGTGTCTTATCGATTGTTGTACCATGCGTGAAAAATAAACTGGTATCAGAGTGACGTGACTGTTAATTATTAGGTTGGAAACTATGAAACGGGCGTTTTTTGTTTAGTCTGTGTTGAGCTGCGACTGAGAGAGATACATCGTAACGTGCGCTCGATATTTTTATTTATAAAGCTCAAAGGTATTCTTCTTACTCGTTTCGTAAAATTTTTTCGCGTTTGCATCCCATTTTTATTTTATTTTTATCCTATACCAGATGGAAACAAAACGCGATTTACATCTACTCTTCTTGTACGAGTTTAAATTAAATCATACCGCGGCTCAAGCTTCGAAAAATATTAATCAAGCATTCGGAGATGGATCCACCGATGAAAAAAATGCTCGATATTGGTTCGAAAAATTTCCAAAATTATATTATAAAAGACTTTGAATTGTTTATTAACTCTAAAAATAAAGATTTGTTTCGAAAAAGGCATATATGATTTGCCCAATCGTTGGGAAAAAATCGTGGATGCCAATGGAAGTTATTTCAATTGAATGTAATGAATAATGTGAAAAATTGCGCTTTTCGTTTTTTATTTTCATTCAACGCCCGTTTCATAGTTTCCAACCTAATATTAATCCTGAATAATAACAATTTTCGAGCCTTTCAACGAGAAACGTTTTACAATTCGATTACTTCGTAACCAACCAATACAATTTCTCTCGGCAATTTGCTGCCAATTAAGTAATAACCTTTCGAGTAAGTAGGTTTCCACATTCAACCAATGAAAACAAAGAGCCCCGGGAACCCTTGGCATATAATGAAGGAAAACGACCAGGGGGAATAAGACCTCTATATGGTAAATACTGTATCGATTAACTAGGTTATTCCGCGTCGAACTTCCTCCACGTTAATGCTGTTACTGTTAAGTATCTGATCGTTTAATAAAATTCAGTTATCACTGAGAAATCGCCGAGATACCTTTTTTGGTGCAAAAGAGATCATCGTTTGCATATTCCGGGCTTTAGGTAACACTTATTCTCAGAATTGTACAATTTCTCTGCAGCACACGGTGTTTTCATCTGATAAAAATATCTAGAATAACGATCAATCGTATCGAAGACTTAATATTTTTTTTAATTATAAGTAGACTGCGAATTTTGATGCATTTGTGGAAAATTTGAGAACACTAAAATGCGCAAAATATATTATTGTTCCGAAAGTTTCCTTCGGTATCTTTCCGGAATGGTTTCTAGTAATGTTTAAATAAACATTTACCCTTATTTTCCTATGTAAATATCCTATGTAAAATAATAATATATTGTAAAACATAAAGTATTATGCATCCATTGCTTATTAATAAAAGGATTGAAACTTTTGGGACAACTTAATACATAAGATTCAAAAATATATAAATAAACTCAAAATATAGTACTCATTACAACCTTCAACGAATAAGAAAATTGTTTAGGCACAATTTCGTTATTTGTATTCATTAAACAATCTTATTTTAATATTTAATATTCTTATTTAAATAATATTGTATTAATATTATATTAATTAATATTTAATATTTAATATTCTTATTTAAATAATATTATGTTAATATTATATTAGTTAATATCTAATATTTAATACTCTTATTTAAATAATATTATATTAATTAATATTTTATATTTTATATTCTTATTTAAATAATATTACGTTAATATTATATTAGTTAATATTTAATATTTTTATTCAAATAATATTATATTAATATTATAGTAATTAATATTTAATATTTAATACTCTTATTTAAATAATATTATATTAATATTATATTAATTAATATTTAATATTTAATATTCTTATTTTAAATTTATGTAATAACAGTGTTGTTACATAACAATCAGCAATCTACTTATAAAGCAATAAAATGACACAGACATCATCAACAATCAACCCTCCTTTAGCTTCCTATTACCCCATAAAGCTCAACACTCCACGAATATTCCAAACAGAATGTACCCCCTAATACTTGCTATTTCAAACATTTCCTAACCAAATTTGCTCGCGAAACATAATAGGCGCCCTAATCCAGCCACGTCCAACACTTGGCGTGCGAGTTGCATGCAGCTCGATCGAAGTCTTTCTGCGGTTCCTCTAAAGTGTACAGCTATTAGGTGTCGAAAAAAAGTTGGCGCGGATTTATGCTGCAAAAAGGAGTCCGATCTTTGTAATTTTATTCAATAAAGCAGTCGTTATTAATTTCTGTAGCTCTTCTCCGATGTTTTTTAAACTTATATGTTCCATTAGTTTAGGAAGCTTGAGTTTTGACTGTAAATAATAAATTAACTGCTGTTTTGATCTCATTACCATATATTAGGACAAACTCGAACCAGTTTGTTATGCTCTCTTTTTAATAACAGAAAGATCTCTGCAAACACTACAAATGCTTCCTGCTACATATCTTGCTGCGTTCCCAAAGTTAAATTCGTAAAACACGAAAGCATGAATTTTTAACATTTCGCTCACCATCTTTAGCTTTAGATAGAAAACGGAACATTGAAACAAACGAAGAGTTGAAATACTGTACATAATTTATGCAATATCTATCCATAATTTATACAATACTCTACAAAATTTTCTAACGACACCTTCGTTATTATATCATTTCTGCAAAATACTACAAGAAATTACATTTGAATTCGTCTCTGGCAAAAATCGCACGAACTTTCTCCAATACTTGATACATATATTTTACACTTTGTCATTCTTCAAATTATCCCTCTATAGTTCAAATTTTGTCTGGTTGTCAGAGAAAAAATTATGATTGTATACAGTTTTTCACTTTGGCTTCAAAATTCTTCAACTAATAATTTCTATAGATGAATCTTGGTATCACTACAGTAATACAGTAATCAAATTTAATAGTACAGCGACGACCGAATGAAATAAATTTTTTTCAAATATAGATACATTTGTTTATAACTTCTAAAAAAAAAAAAAAAATCGCGCGTCCTAGAACCAACGAATAAATTTCGGTTCGACATAGCTGCCCTAATCTCTGCATTTAACACTAGATTTACGGACCTTGATTGGATCATTTTGATGGATACATTAAAATACAAATATTCTGTAATATAATTAGTTCACTTTACTTTAAATCGATCAATTTTTATTACTAGAGATTCATTTAGTATATTTTTCGTATATAAATTTTATTTCGAGCTTACAACTTCCGCTCGCACACTTGTTAAACTTAAACCCGAAATTAGAGCTACGTCAAATTGACGGGTTCCGTAAATCTAGTGTTAAAAACACTCGGTTTGACATAGCTGCCCTAATCTCTACTTTTAACCCATTGCCGCAAATGACGGCTATAGCCGTCAAATTTTTGTCGATATGTAGGCAAATGACGGCTATAGACGTCATGCAAATTTTAATTATTAAAAAAAGAACAGCGTTGGTACGAAGTGTTCTAATGCATACACTTGTTAATTATTGAGTAATAAAACTGTGGCCAAATGTGATAATTTTCACTTCCAAATATACAAGTTACACTCAATTTCATCTGGTAGACATAAACAATTGAAAAAAAAAAACTGTGTTTCTGAGCGCCACTTCGAAATAAAAAGTGTGCGGCAATGGGTTAAAAACACTCGCAAACCTAACATTGAACGCACAGAATACTCTGGACCGAAACAAGAGAACAAATTACACGATGGAAAGATACGTGGAACCAGCTGAGTAATTTTCGCACGCTATGTCATATCACCAAGACTCTCGAGAACTCTCCGTCCAATAACTGAGTTATCGCCATGCTACTGGACGATACACGAATGGGGCGGTTGCGCGTATCCAGTCGGCTACACGTCATATGGTGGATCCCTTTGTATCAGCCTATTGAAGGGAACATCCGCAATACCAGCGTCGCGTACATTCTCCGCGTACAACCAGCCGGGCCGCGTAATTCCTGATGCCTCGCCGGTGTGCGTCAAAACGTGAGCCCTAACGACGCGGAACGCTGGAATAAACCGTGTCTCTGCGCTTGGCAGCTCTTCCGCCCTGTCACTCTTTCTCTTTTTTTTTCGTTTTCTTTCCTCGGTAATTATTTGTAACAGGGGGTGATCTCTCCGAGTTCGATGAACTTTTCTTTGCGCAAGAAATTCCGTGGATCTATCTGTTTCAAAACAATATTGGTACTACGCTTTTAGAAGAGTTGATCAATTTTTTAAATAAGAATATCGGTGTTTATATATCGTGTTGTTAATACTCGTTTATAAAAATAAATATTCTTAGTGAAAAAAAATTATGGAGTGGACTAAAATGTTATCTATTGTGTATAATTTTGTGGTCTGTAAATGTAATAAAGTGTACACTCTCGGAGGTACCGTTACAAATGTAGAAATTATCGAAATCGGTGAAGTTTATCTTTTAAGTAGTATGAGACATTTTCTTGTTTCTCTCGAAAACAAAGCAAAGAGGTGTTAATGTTTGGAGAAAAAAATTGTTTAGAGCCATAACGTTGACAATATATTGGTTATTGAGATTGGTGAAGTCGATCCTGTTTTAACTCGCATTTTTAATTTGCATCGTAAGGAAATATGAAAAGAAGGTTTTTATTACAAAATCATTTTTTATTATATTCAGTAATTCGTCTTCGTTTCAGTGGCCGGATTTCTTCTTCATTGTAATCAGAATTACTACTTTCATCTTCGACAACACTCTCCATTTCTATTTTTTAGCTAACGAATAATGATAGCGACCAATAAAGTTGAACAAAGTTGAGCAAAGTATGCATACGGCTCCGATGATAGTGACCAGGAAAGTTGAGCGTGTATATACGCTAATGATGCAGATGGGTTAAATAATTTTCGAGTGTGTCTCGTTTAAGCAGGTTCTGTAATCCATATCTGACAGAAAATGCCTCAGAATATCTTTACATGAAAGACTGAATCAAGACAAGTTATCGGTACCTAAGACGAATGAACTGATTAAAATGTGACACTGCAATTTTTTACGAGCCTCTACCATTCTTTTAGTGGTGGCATAATTGCATCCAATATTTGTAAATAGCTATATGCTAATTACTTCTATATTGCACAGCTAACAATTGGACACATAAGACTTAAATAATTTGCTTTTTCTTCGTTTTCACTTTTCGAAACAACCATCGGTATAAGTTCCAGCCTTGCTTCTGTCTTTTCTAGTGCAGGAAAATCATTATCGATGGCTTGATGGCTGCGATCGGGTCGAGCTCTACTTTTCCGGGGAATTGGGTTAAGCCTAGACGAGCAGTCGAGAATCGAAACATGAAACATGTCGATGGTCGAGTTGAAGACACGAGTGCTGTGGTTTGTTTCCACAGTTGTATACGGTTGGTGGCTTTTTTTCTTTTTATTTAGAGGCTTTTGGAGTCGATTGACGATAGTCGAGAGATGGCAACTTTTTTTCTAAATACCGAAGTACTTATAGAGAACGAGAAGCGATGGAAGTTTCGTCGGTGGAATCTGTTTGCAAGAAGATTGAGATCCGCTGATTCTTAGTAGTTTTAATTGAAATTCCGTCGAGTCGATTATAGCTGGTCGTTACCTTGTATTTCAATCGTAATTATTTTATTTAATTTCATACAGAAAAGGGCGACTAAAGTTTCGGAGTTTTTATTCAAGCTGTTGATAGAACGTTTGAACAAGAAATTTATTACGCGAATATACAGTACTGTGCAAAAGTCTTAGACCACCTGCCAAAAAAAATATTTTGCTATCTTAGAAACGAATTTAAGATGGATTAATATTATTTTTATTTCGATGTTATTTCTTTCTTTTTTTTTAAGAATTAGATTCACGAGGTGTTAATTAGATTGAGAAATATTGATTAATTTAAAACAATCAATATTTTGTGTATTCTCCTTTTACTTTCGCTACACGACAGTTTTTTTTTTCCTTTTTTAGATAATTGTTGAAAAAATTTCAAGATTTTTTCCTTTTTGGCTTTCTTCATATGTTTCCTTTATACTTCGCATACGCGTTCCATAATATTTTAATCGAGGCTCTGCTTGTTAAAGAATTTTTAAAACATATTTTCACCAGATAAAATTACGCGTGACCAACACAAGGAAGGCAATATGGAAAAATCTGAATTTAACAGTGTTAAGAAATGCTTCTATAAAATATGTTTAATTACAGATACAAGATCAATAATGTAGATGGTCTAAGACTTTTGCACAGTATCTGCAACTAGATGAGAGTATCGATACATCACGCGAGAGATTACAAAACCCTATAAAATTTATTATCAATTGCTTGTTTAAAAAAAAAAGTTGCGAAAATTAATTTACAACGAAAAATGTAAAAGAAACACTCAATTACGTTCTCTGTAAGCACCATCTGTTAAAATTAGCATAAAAACGACCATCGCAACGTCTCAGTTTGCTCCAAGCACATATTGACGGATCAAACATCATTCATCGAACACAATCGTGCCTAAAATCACGATTGGTCCGCGTGTTCGTGACTTTATTGTCGTTCGACTAAGGGGGATGTTTACCATGGTGCGACAGGGTCGATAAATTGCCTGGTTCTTGCAAATTTTATACCGGAAGCCACAGCACGAACGAATTACTGGCTGGCCGCAAAGGAACGAGACAACGGGAGAACATTCTCCCTGATCTAATTTCGAAGGAAGCCACTTAATTTAAATGTCTGCCTTCCTGTGCAGCCTCCATCCCTCTCGTGTCCTTTATCGTTCCTTCGGGGACGGAATTAATTGCTTCTTAAGGAACTGGAATTATGTTTTCAAGAGCCACACCTTGCTGCCGTTGAATTTCCGTACCAACAGTTCTCTCTTTCTTTTCCACGCTTTAACTCTAGGAACACTGGCTGCTGTCGTGTTTTGCGTAAAATGGATGCTAAATAAGTCTGCCAGACCCCGTTCTCCGAGAAGAATAATTAGTTGTAAATAGCATCGCGTTCAATAAATGCGACCGGCGCATCGACGAGACGTTTGTTTCTGGGTGGAATACAGCGGTGTCGGAAAAAGTTTCACTTTTCGAAGGACAGAAATTATTGTACCGATATAAAATATTATCTTGTACTCCTGTGATACCTGAGTTATAGAATTTTTATTTATGTGTTTGGTTGGTGCATGCGAATAGAATCGCTGGCTTGAATGGAGAAATTTGAATTATTCGTTGAGAACAACTTTTATTAACATTGTATGAATTTTTCTTAACGAATTGATGATTTTTGACGAAACGAATTCTTCAAATGTATTATTAATAGCTTCTTCAATCGTGAATTGCTTGTCTATCACCAAAATGAACTTTGGAAGAATTAGCCTTAAATACGAACAATGTAGAAATAATTGACACCTTGTAAAAATTGAATTATACATGAAAAATTTTTGAATTAAACAGCAAATTATTGTTGCGAAGACGTTGTAATTAAATACAGTTTTGGATAGGTTACACGAAGAACTGGTGTCTAACATTTATTTAGCGAAGAGTAGAGTCTGGCGGTCTGCGTCTGACCAAACTTAGCTGATACTACTTACAGCGTAACTTGTGCGAATGACAACCTGTTAAGAGAATGCTACGCCATTTTGTACGCACCAACCTGATCTATTCAAGGTAAAATGAATGTACCATGGATGAGAAGAAACATGAGCTTTTAATTATCGCGAGCAATCAATAATGTTTTTGCTGTGCAATGTATTAGAAGCGATATAACGTAATCTTCAAAGGTGTTAGATAAAATTACCTATTAACGACGTCTTTTTCCCTTTTTACCTTCGCCACCTCGGAAAGACCATTCGACCCATCTGGTCCCTAATTAAATTCTTTCTCCTGTTAACAAGAACATCGCAATCCATCAACCATGCTTTCTGCGATGGAGGAAAAAGTAACAAGGAAGCAGTGGTTGAACGTTTCGAGGCTGAAATGTATTCTCGCTTGAAAAGGTGAAAGCTATTCGAAAGAATTGAGAAAGGGATCAGAGGCGCGCGAAAAGTGCGACCAGAAACGGGAGTTTCGCATGGGAATTGCAAATGCAATCACTGGAATAAAAATTGGCTGTCATCTGACGTGAAACGGAAAGGGAGAAGGCGAGGGCCGGAGGAAACAGTGGAAGAACCAGAAGGAGACAGGGAGAAAAAATATACGTAACCGTTAGATGAATCGGTCGGAAATCGATTTCGGCTAGCGTGACGCTTCGACTGGATTGCAAATACGGAATTGCATATGTGTATCGCGCGAACGAAGTTTATCGGATTCCTGCCCGACCGACGTTTCGTTCCTTTCGTAATTCACGTCGAGCGAATGCTTTGAATGAAATCCGTGTAAATGTATTCGGACAAATGCTGACTGGAATTATTATTCGCATATATATTTTTTTTATTATTATTTATCGTGGGGGAAACGTCGCGCAGATTATAAACGAAATCCGTGGTTGAGTGAATGATAAAAATTCGTAAAAATATTTATAACAGAAATGAATTATGTTACAGTTGCTCCAGGGGAGAAGTAAGATGTGTTTTATAAATTACGTGTGAAATAATACCAATTAGCGGTGAATTTATAGCAGTGGAATCTCTCTTATTCGAACTCGTAAAAAATAAAATGAATGAATGGAAGTTACTGATTTCTTTATATGATTATTTATATTTCTTTCGATAAACATTATTTCTTTATGTTACATTGTATTTAGATTTTATATACGAATAATAAATGTTACACGAATGTACAGGGCGATTCATAGAGCTTGACAAGCTAAAATTATTCACAAACTACTTGATATATGAAAAACTGTACAAAGGTACAAGAGGTATACCGAATGGTTGACTGTTACTACTGCGACAGTATCTAATCCTATGATAAACGACACGTACAGATCTTCTACTGTAGTCTTGGAAATTTTTGCATAATTACAGATGATAAATTGCTTCATATTTTCAGAAGACGCCAGTTCACTAAAAATTTTAATTTTTAGTGTTCCTATACTTCCATTTTTATTTTTTCAATTTCTAATACTTCTTTAATACCCGTAAAAAAATATAGGCGATATATAAATATAATATAATAATACATAAAATATATATTCTATGTAAAAGAAATTGTCCTTCAAAACTTGATGCATAAACGATGTACTTGAAAAAAAAAAGTATTATATGTTCCCCTCGTAACAGTAC